>OVBI01000771.1:0-53987 GCA_900406495.1 Sisymbrium altissimum
AACAAATTACTCAGCCTTACTGGGCTAAACAATTAGTCAGTCTTAATGGGCTAACCAATTACTCAGTATTAATGGGCTAACCAATTACTCAGTATTAATGGGCCTAACAATTAGTAATCTCAGCCTTACTGGGCCAAACAATTAGTAAGACTTAATGGGTTAACCAATTAGTCAGTCTTAATGGGCTAACCAATTACTCAGTAATAATGGGCTAACCAATTACTCAGTATTAATGGGCTAACCAATTACTCAGCCTTAATAGGCCAACCAATTACTCAGCCTTAATGGGCCAAACAATTAGTAAGCCTTAATGGGCTAACCAATTAGTCAGTCTTAATGGGCTAACCAATTACTCAGAATTAATGGGCCAACCAATTACTCAGCCATACTGGGCCAAACAATTAATAAGCCTTAATGGGCTAACCAATTAGTCAGTATTAATGGGCCAACTAATTACTCAGCCTTACTGGGCCAAACAATTAGTCAGCCTTATCAGGCTAACCAATTCGTCAGTCTTAATGGGCCAACACCGATACGCACCGTATGGTATATATGTTTATCGAAGAAAGGGCGATGATGAGTGTATTCCTTTGTTGAGTTTGCTTGGGTGTTGGTTTCGGGGGGCATCAATTTCCTGTCTTCTTTCCTTTCCTCACAGGTAAATTCTGGAATCGTCGGTTGCTCCATCGTTATAACTAGTTTTGCTCTTTCTCTCTGATCATCTCATCACGCCAAAGCTTTCCAATTCCTTTAAAAGTTTTTGTATCGATCTCTTCGCTCTTTTACGAAATTTCAGATTTTGTGATCGGATTCTTCGATTTTCCCGGTGAGTCCTAATAAGAATTGGTGAATAAGCTTAGGTTTCTTAAGGATCTAAATCTTTGTGGGTAGGTTTCAAAAGGTTTGATTTTGCGAGTTGTAGATGCTTGTTGTAATCATTCTTCTTCGAATCTAGGTTTTCTTATCTACTGCTGAGATTCGTAATTGAGGTCTTTTGGTTTTTCAAACAAACTATAGTTAGGTAGTAAAGTCATCGACTTTGAGTTTCCGGATGGATGGAATTGTTGTTCACAATTGATTATATCTGTTCTGTTCATGTTCCTGTATTGAAACCCTAAAGTTTATGTAAAAGGATTATGCTTTCTGATTTGGAGCTCTCAGTGGTTGTTCTTCTAAGTGACTTTTTCTTATTCGGTTGGTAGGTTGGAAGTTGGTTGCCTGCGTTAACTTACTCTTTTTATCTACCAGCTAAACTATGGTAAGTGTCTTGTTTTCAGGTTTTATCCTCAAAGGTTTCTTTTTTTAACGGTTATATCTTCAATCAAGCTTAATTTATAATCACTCACCCGTACCTTTGGGACTTGACACAATGCAGTTTTTCGATGGATACCATTATCTTGGAACGACCTTTGAGCAGAGTTATCGTTGTTATCCCGCATCTTTTATCGACAAGGTTTCATTTTTTTCCATTTGTTATCTTGATAAGTGAATCCGAGTGTGCGGTTTTTATTTGTTCTGTAATGTTGAAATCTTATTCGTCTTCATCTTCCACTGAGTGAATTCTATAACAACGTTGAGATTCAAAATTGGAATTATGCATGCTCCACTTGCAATCTTGAGTTTCTAATTTGTGTTTCCTTTTCTCTTCCTGCAGCCACAAATTGAGAGTGGTGATAAGAGTAAGACTTTCTATCTAGACACTGATGTGTGTTTCACTATTTACATTGTTAAAGTTTGAAGTTTGACTTGGTTGAATATATTTCAGTTATAATGCCTCCATCAGCCCTTGATCGTCTGGGTATGCCTTTACTTGCTTTCTCTTTTGGGTTTGCTTTAATATGTGTTAACGTAAAATAATATATCAGAGTGCTAATGTTGAGGAAACTTTACAGCCTCTTTGCATATCGACTATCCGATGCTGTTCGAGCTTCGTAATGCTGGAATTGAACGTGTTTCGCACTGTGGAGTCCTTGAGTTCATTGCAGAAGAAGGCATGATTTACATGCCATATTGGGTAAGTATCAGTTTCCTTTCTGATTGTCAGTTGAAAAACTCGTAACCATGCGGCTTTTCCGGACTGATTGCTTGCTACTTTGATCTAATCCAGATGATGCAGAATCTCCTTTTGCAAGAAGGAGACATTGTGAGAGTTAGAAATGTCACTCTTCCAAAGGGAACTTATGTCAAACTACAGCCCCACACTACGGACTTCCTGGATATATCCAACCCGAAAGCAATGTGAGTCTTAATGTAGTTCGCTTTTTTTTCTTTCTCCATAATATGTTGATTGTTGATTGGGGAATGTCTTCAAAGTTCTTGATAGTATTTCCATATATATGATTCGCGTGTGTCTTGCTGATGAATGAATGAACCTTGCAGCTTGGAGACTGCTTTGAGGAATTACTCATGCCTAACCACTGGGGATAGCATTATGGTTCCATACAACAATAAGAAGTACTTTATAGATATAGTTGAAACAAAGCCTGCTAATGGAATCAGCATCATAGAAACAGACTGTGAGGTTGATTTTGCACCTCCCCTTGATTACAAGGAGCCTGAACGTCCCACAGCACCTGCTGTAGCTAAGGGTGTGGCAAAAGGTATGTAACCATGAATATGGAATCGTCAGATGGTGTTACTATTAACTTCAAGTTTTTAGATTTTCATGGATTTTTTACTTTCCAAATTTCACAGCTGAGGAGGTTGTGGCTGAACCTGAACCAAAGTTCAACCCTTTCACGGGATCTGGAAGACGGTTAGATGGGAGACCTCTTTCTTATGAGCCGCCGGCTGCATCTTCTTCCTCGTCTAGCGCAAAAGACAAACAGCCTGCTGTTGCTAATGGTAATGGACAATCATCTGTAGCAACTAGCTCAGAGAGAGGTGCTCGACAGGCTCAAGGAAAGCTTGTGTTTGGGGCCAACGCAAACCGTGCTCCAAAAGAAGATCCAAAAGTACTCTTTTAAACTTTCTGATAAATGAGACGCTACAATGGAACTGAGAGACAAATATAAATGACTGTTCCTCTCTCTATTTTTTTCTTTCAGGTTGGAGCTGGAAAAGAGACAAAACAAGAGGAACAGGAGAAGAAAGAAGAGCCTAAGTTCCAAGCTTTCACTGGGAAGAAGTATTCGTTGAGGGGTTGATCAACTCAGACAATCAGTCTACCCAGTTTATTTATCATCTTCTCATGTTGTGTATTATATACAAGTGCTTCGAATCAAACAAGGAAAACAAATAATTTAATAAAGCTCTAGCTTCTTTTATTCTGGCTTGATGAGAGAGAGAGAGAGAGGGGAAGAATCGCTTGCTTTCTATTATTAGATTCTATACAATTTGTACAATTCTCTTCTCTGTGATATTCTTACTGTAGGGTATAAGATTCTGAGCTTATCTGTTGTTCATGATTTCGAAGATAAGTCATTGACTGACCGAGAGGTCTGCCATTTAGACACTGAATTCCTCCCATGAGTCTGATGAGATAGATTTGAACGAAGTTATGTGTTCATCTAAGTTATTTTCTCTACAGATCTGACATCTCTGTCCTCGGATATCACCGGAAAACACTTGGACAATACATACATCACTCGAGTTTTACTCAAAAAGCACAAATATACGGATAGAAAAAGAATCTCTTGTTTTTTTCTGTGACCAAATCCGATGGTATAACGATGCTTCTATGTGTCACCTTATTGCATAATGGCTCTGAGTGCATCTTTCACGTATTTGTACTTGAATTCAAAGCCAAGCTCTTTGGCTCTAACAGGTAAAACCTTCTGTCCTTCAAGAACCACAGTGGCACCTTCTCCAAGCAAAGCTTTGAGTGCAAAGTCAGGAACTGGTAGCCATGATGGTCGACCAAGAACGCTGCCTAGCTGCTGACACATCTCCCCAAGCCTAACCGGGTTTGGCGCAGTCCCATTTATAACTCCTGCAACGACCAACACCGAGAGCATTCTACTTTAGCCTTTGACCTAGTCTAGTCTAGCAATCCTTAAAAGATAACATACTCCTGTATGTACGTTATGTTGTTACCTTGATAGGATGGTTTAGTGAGGGCCTCGTAGATTAGATTCACTAAGTCATCCACGTGAATCCAAGAGAACCTACTCAGTGAATTATGCAAGAATGTTCATTAGATTCACAGAGAGGCGGCAAGAGATGACCAGAAAAGGTGTTTGATTTTACCATTGTTGTCCTGTACCCAGAGGTCCTCCAGCAAACATTTGGAAAAAGGGTATCATCATGGCTAATACATAAAGAGAAAAGGACTTTATCATCAGCAGAGACTCTAAGTCCTTCACGAACATGTTTCATTAGCGTGCGAGAGTGAGAGAAGACGCACCTAATGCCCCACCATCTTTTCCCAGAACAACACCAATGCGGATAAGTGCCACTCTTACATCTTTATTCGCTTTCAGCGCGGTTCCTTCCCATTCTCTGCAAACCTAAGTACACAACAAGTACTACGTATTTCACCAAATCAAAGCAGCAGAATTCTTCGGAGAGAGAGTTAGATTGAATCTATCACACGTTAAGTACAGACATGTGTTCCACGGTCAAATTCATCAACCAAAACCGCAAGGAAATCTATTCCAGGACGTTTACCTCTGAAAGATAATCATTCCCTGATGGACTGTTTTCATCGAATACTCCCGTCTCACTAGTACCTGATGAATTTAAAAGCCCGTTAGAATTTTGTTGGCATGATCAGAATTCACGAGTATGAAACTTTGGTGACAGACCATAGTAACCAACAGCTGTGGCGCTGACTAGAACGGTAGGTCGAGCCTCCACTGGTGATTCATTTATCATCTCAACAACCTTGGTGAAGTTTCAAACAATAAAAACTTTTTTTCAGCTACAAAAACTAGTCATCAATATATGTGAAGGAAGCTTGGAGCTTTAACAAAAAAATATATAAGAGAGTAATGACTAACTTTAGAGGTGACACGGACTCGGCTGTCCTTAATCTCTTTCTTGATCTGCAAAGCAAGCAAAGATATCAGCAGAATAAAAGAAAGAAGAAGCATCAAACTTTAGAGGCAGGTAAAGAAGAAACAAACCTCCGGAGACCACCTTGTACTAATAGGCAGTCCTGCCAAGTTGACAACCGCATTTGAGCCTTGTACGCAGTTTCTCCACTCCCGTTCTTCTGCGATCACAATACCTGGGAAGTCCTTGGCTGAAAATAATTGCCATCAGGAACTAGATAAAGATAAATTTAATCGCATATAAACTTTATTAATGATCCTAGTAAAATACAAGCAGCATAGACATTACCTTCTTACCCGGAAATATTTGCTCAGCTTTGGATTTAGAGCGTGTCAAGACACGGATGGAATGATTATCTGCGTAATCAATAGATACCAAACCCAGTAAAGAATAAGTCTTTAATACCATTGATGAATAAACAAACTCTCAACTGCATCAAATTGGGTTTAAAGTGAAGTCGAATGTGTGTTAACAAGTTGATCAGTATAAATATATATAAGCAAAGAAGAAGAAGGATACCAGCACGAAGTCTCTGAACCAATCTTCTTCCTATAAACCCAGTTGCTCCAGTTACTGACACTGTCATCTGAAAAAGTAGAAACACCCATTGCATTACAGTACACACATCCATCCACATTCAAAACTTGCTTCTTTGGGTCAAATGTATATACTCCAATGCAAATGAGGTTAGTAAAAAATGGAGAATTTGAATGAAATACCTTGTGGGATTTCTCAGAGATACACAGAACCATGAATCTCCTTGTCCCTGGCATCTAAAAAAACAAATCCAAACATTGATCATGAATATCCATCCCACAAGGAGAAAGAATGTTTCACACAAAAAAACCGAAGTAGCGTACGGAGAAGGACGGAGGAACGAAGAGAGCAGATGACGAGAGAGCGAAGGAGGAGGAAAGAGACGTTGGTGAGCAGAGAAGCTCCATCGTGTTTGCTGATTTGATCGTTAACACTGAGTGGTGGAGACACATACATTACATATACTGTTTTAACAAGAACAGAACTTCGCGGGCCCTTATTGGGCTTTCACGATTGGAATCATATCTTAAATAGGCCCATTTAGCCCAACTAAGGCCCAGAAGTGTTCTTCAGTAGTCTTTGAAATGTTTCCCTGTCTAGAGTGAGAGGAAGAGACAGAGAGATGGCGGCGATGCAGTGGTGCGGCGCGATGACGCGACGGATTATGATGACGCAGCGTACGTCTGCAGCATTGACATGTTCGGCGAGGTATTCATCTTTATCTCCGGCGTCTGCAGCTCCGGCGGCAGCGGAGATGGATGTGTGCGGGAGAGGGGATAAGAAGACGAAGAAAGGGAAAAGATTCAAAGGATCGTACGGGAACTCGAGAGGGAAGAAGCAGAAGATGATTGAGAGGATCAAAGACAAGCTCGAGGTTCCAAGGTCTACTCCATGGCCTCTCCCTTTCAAGCTCATCTGAAAGATTTAATCTTTTTTAGGGGTTTTCTCTTTTGCTACCAAAAACAGGAAAAAGTTGTCGCCTTTAGTGGTGAGTTTGCAGTTTGTATACTTCTTCTTCATAAACTCTCATTTGAGTATAAACTCGTCTTCGTTCACGATCTGTGTTTTTGTTTTGTTTGATACTCTCAAATGTTTGAGTTCGAAGCTTAAATTTCCGCCATTTTTACTGCTCTAGCTTCACTTTGGGATCAGGCTATTGTTGATTTTCGTTGAGGATTTTGGTTTTCAGCTTCTTTTGCCCAAACCTAGAGTCTGGAGTCATTAGTGTAGAGTCGGGAGTCATTAGTGTACATATTAGCTTTTCCTTTTTCTCCTTGATTAGAGTTTAACTGAGCATTACCCTCGTAGATTTTTGTCTAGTTAGCTTCTTGTAGGATGATTGTACAACCGAACCACATCTGCTATTTCGGTATGGAACTGTTTAACATTTTTGTTGAGTTATCTTCATTTTGGATGAGCAAGATGTGGCTTGACATTTCACATTTTAAGTATTATAACTTGTTTGAAAACCTGCCCTGCATTCTACACTGGATAACTCGTTTGATATTGCTCATATCTTTTATGCTTCTTAGATGAATAGTACAGGAGAGCTCAGAATGTTTCCTGATCTAGCTTACTGTTTTCTTGTTTGAATATCTAGTTCCAAGATACCTATCATATTCACTATTATCACAAGATCGCCGCTCTGTAAATTTAGGCTAGCTGCTGATGATGATCGTTGATTTGCTAAAAATCTCTATTTTCTTGAGTTTGATTTATTGACTGTTCTTTTATTTTTGAGTACTTGGATTCCGTCTTCTGTAGGTTCTCTATGAACACCTACGTTTGGGTGGAGTTGGGTGTTTTCAATGTCAAAAGAATCTTTTTTTTTTTGTTTTTCAGAAATTGTGTTTAACTAAGGCAGAAGGAAACTAGTTTGTCTTATCATAGACTCGTTGAAACGAACCTTTAGGAGTCAATCGGCTTCAAACATAACACAATAGTTAGTTTGGATCGGTTAGCAAATTTCTTTCGCTCGAGTTGTGGTTCGCGCTCAGATTTGGTTCTAATGCAACCGCTTGGTCACGCGTGGAGAGATTATTCGTTGAAGTCAAATAGAACAAGAGTCGATATTATATCACAACCACAGGACTGACCAATGAAGCTGGAACATCAGAATCAGCTCATCTCTGTCAGTTTCCAAATCAAAAGCTCCCATTAAAGCAAAAGAAACACAGAAATCCACCTTAAGCTGTTGAGACATCTAAGAAATCTTTTTCATCAAACACCGAAAACAAAAACTCACCTAGAAGATTTACACATACGACCTCAAAAACCATTAGTATGAACGCGTTTCACTATTAGAAAAGCGTGGTCATGCTTTTTCTCCAACTAAGAGATCTCCGACTTGTCGAAAGCGGAGGCGTGAAGCTCAGACCAAACATCTCCTTCATAGCTCTTCCTTGTTCCACGAACCTAACGAGCTTCGCTACAACGGCTGCGCTATCGACCACGTGGGTTATATCCTTGGGTTTACTCCAGAGCTGGTTCGCCAGCTGCAACCGCCGGCGTTTCGAGTTCACAGCGATCCCAAACTTCTCATAAAGCCTCTTCCTTTCTTCTACATTAAATCTCTTCCCTACCAGCTTGCTTAGCATCCGTCTCTCCCTCTGAAGTGCCTTCAGGCTACAACGAAACCAAAAACGAGCATTTAACTAAAACATTAGCTGTTTTGCTGCGGATGCAAACGCAAATGCTAAAAGTACTAACCTTGAAGCTACTGTGAGGGTCTGTCCTCTTTCAAAGGCTTGGTTTCCCTGAGAGAAGCTTTCTTTCATAAAGGAGAGTCTTTTTAGCTCTACTCCGATGTATATTGAATCTGCCTGATCTCCCGTGAAGAGCAAGAAGAAGTATGTTCTGTGCACTAACGAGACGTGACATGTCTGCCAAAGTTCCAGAATCTGTTCCCTTTGTCTGTCGAATTCCTCTGACCAGTTCGTCATTGTCCCAGACACCTCTTTGTCCATAGCCTCCAGACCAATATCATTCCCCATTTTACCTGAATTATCAGGATCCGAAACCTGAAACAACAACGTTTGACGTAAGTAAGTTGCAACATCTAATTTTGACCATCTCAGGATCCAAAACCTAAACACAAAGTTTGGTGTCAGAAGTTCAATGTATACCATCTCCTTGAGCCCTTCAACAAATGACCGGATGCTTGTGATACCTCCATCTTCTCCCACCATCGGTGTTCCAACACTGTGAGCCTCAGTGGAATCGCTTCCACGAGAAGACATTGAATCATTCCTCAACAATTTCTTACCAGAACCGAACTCCAAATCAGGAAACGGAATACCATGGCCCTCCGGTCTTCCAGGGTAGTCTATCTCCAGGGCATCAGGGGGAGTGCTTGTGCCCGGCACGGTGTCTCCGCGGCTCCAACTCTGCCTCACCCTGACGCTTCTAACGCTTGACGGGTTCCTGCTTTGAGCAAGACCTGTTCCACCGTTTGCCGCTGTAACGTGGCTCAGATGTGTTTCTGCGTCTGATTCTGATCTTTCTTCATCGTTGTTAATAACATCGCTGGCTGATTCTTCCATCTCGATGCATTGCACTTCTTTGCAGTATTCTTCTGATTGATCTCCTGAACGATCAGGTGACAATACCTCTTCCTCCAGATCCTCGTCATAGTGTGACCTAACAGGAGCTCTCGCAGTCGACAGAGGCGTTGACGTGCCATCTGATATGAAACTAGTCCTGTCTGGATCAACCACGCCTGATGCCTCTGACACTGAACCATCCTCCCACTTGTTTGTACGGTTACGGAACAGTGGAGTTCCAACCTTTGAAAAAAGGGAACAAAATAAGCAATTAGTTGAGCTAAAAATGCCATCAAATCTACAAATTATTGGATTATCTGTCGATTGAACTGCGATACCTTCGAAGACTCATCGTGTTCAACCATCCTCATGTAATCTTCAAGCCGAGATTGAGCAAGATCCCGCTGTTTAGTTATTTCTGCGAGTTGCTTCTCCATCTGCACAACACCAAACCTTAATCAGAATATCCCCAACCATCCAAAAATCAACCAAACGCATGACAAAGGATCTGTGGAAGCGACTGTTGGGTTTAAACTAAAGCACAGACCTTTTGTATCTGAAGATCTTTTTTCCTCAGCACAACCCCACAATCGCAGCTTGAGTTGGCAGGGGCTGGGTTTCTCAGCTCGCTTTCGAGCCTGGCTAGCTCACGCTGTAGTTGCTTGACCAAAGCTTTGTCTGACATAACAACATTGATTTGTGCCTTCGTGGTGACTTCCTTGGCACAGCAGGCAAACAAGAGCGTGTTTCTAGTCTGCTCCACATGGCTCCTTGCTGGACTCAGCGTGCAGACTATGGCAGTTCTGGCATTTCCTCCCAAACACGGCTGAAGAATGCGTGTGAGCTTGGAGTCTCTATAGTTGATGTGTCCTTGTCTTCCCTTGCTGCATCGTGTTGACAGTCTTTATATTAATGTACAATCTTTTGTTTCGTCAATATTTAACTCTGACAAATGCTAAAAATAGTACGGTTAAAGAGTCAACCAAAGTATCACTTCCACACCTGAGCTTGCGTATCACAGTTCCTAGAGTCAGCAAACTTCGATTGATATGACAACCCTCTTTAAGTCTTGCACCAGCTGATAAGGCCTGCGACGCGCGCTCACTCCCCGCCAGATCAATGAAATTCTGAACATAAGAACAATGAGCATAAACACGACGATTGGGAAAAGTTTACAAACATTATGACCCAAAGTAGATAAAGCAGATCAGTACATACCACACTCGCCATGAGAGTGGTTGAGTTTTCTTTGCCTAGGAACTCACGAGCAGAGCTTTCAACAGTCTACAAAAAAAAAAAAACAATTTAGACAAGGCACTAAGCAAAAAGAGGAAAATCTTTGTCCCTTAGATCCAACAGATTAGAGCTTTACTAGTTTGATAATTTGATGAGATCTTGAACTTCTCTCATTTAATGAGGTTTCGCCAATCTTCCGCTGCGCTGCAATAAGTACAACAAGGAAACGTGACAAGAGATTCTTTTCAGACAACATTTTATACATAATAACTGAGTCCCAAAGCATAAGCAAACTACATAACTACCAAATAGTTCGTACTAATGGAAAATGGGTGGACTTTCTGAGGTTATATTACCTTCACAAACAGAAATAAGATCCTTTAAATGGTTCCAGTCTCTCAGGATTTCCTCTGTTGTTTTTTCAACGACAGCGCCTTTCTGAAAGGCAGAAAAAAACACACGAGACGAGTCACACAAGGTTATTCACGAAAGAGTTCAAAGTAAGGAGAAATCAACAATCTTTCACCTCAGGGTCATCTCGTAGCCTCAGTGGTGTGCTATCCGGGCTGAGAAGATCTCGGATGGCCTCATTGTAGATCTCTATAGCCGAAAATTTCACAACAAACGCCCTATCTTCATGCTGCAGCGTCCAGTGCAGTTAGTGAAAATGAAGAATGCATATCATAGCATGGGGAAAAAATCAGACTTGAACAGTACCTTAAATATATAATCAAATATGTCAGCCACGGCAAACTCAGTTATACCAGTCATGGTGTATGTCTTTCCACTGCTCGTCTGACCATACGCGAAAATACTAGCTGGAATCCAATAATTATTGAAACACTTAGTCTTTGATGCCATCGATGTATATATCATCACAACAATCAAGGAAGCTTACAGTTGATGCCTTTGACAACCGAGAGAGCAACTTCCTTGGGGCCATCCTCGTAAACTTGTCTGGTTGGGCATTCACCTCGGTACACTCTATCTGTCATCAACATGTCAAAAGAGAAATGTGAATCCACAAATCAACTCATGAATATGATGTACAAGCTTGAAATTTAAGGAAACAAGGCCAGGTAGAAATAAGTTTGTGGAAGAAATTAAGAACAGTGCGAAATATGTACTGTAACCAAAAGATGAACTATATATACCTCACGAGATGGCTTTGAATGAAAGGTAAGATTATGATTATAAGTAGTAGTAGAGATACTAGTTTGGTGTTTCAAAGAAACCAAAAAAACCGAAGTTGATCTAAGCACAGAGAAAATATTTAAACTAAAAACACCAAAGCGATTCTTACCAAATGTGTAAGCAGAAGGAAAAGTTGAGCCTTCACGCAACGTGTTTCTGTACAATACGGTGGTGTCATTGATGCATTCCCAATCTGCAGGGTCATTAGCCAAGATCTCTTTCTCGTTCAGAGGTCTCAGTCTCACCAGAACCATTATCTTCTCTTCCCGGGCTACAGGCACCTGTGTCTTCTCCATTTTCTTGAGCTCTTCTCCAGCAATCGCTCCCATTGGTAACTTGTCAGATCACAGTGATAAACAATGAGCTCTTTTAAGCAGAGGAATTCTGAGCTCGTTTTCCTGAAAAAGTTGAGATGTTAAGATTGATGTAATTGCACATTTCACTCATACTTTAACGACTGATGAGAGCTTTGAAGAACAGAATGGGATAAGAAGAGACCAAAAGAGTCCTTATTTTCCAACAAACACAACCATAAAGAAATGATAAAAGCTCTGACATCTCATCTTACCAAACCAAAAACGAGACGCATGCCTAGAAAATCCCTTTTAGTGTTCCCCAAAAGAAGAGAAAAATTGAAGAGTACAACAAAACAAACTCATAATGTCAGAGAATGTCGAATCCAATGCAATTAAATAGCAGAGTTCAGATTTTTTTCTTTTTGTTTTTGGAGTGAATAGTTGAGATTTTATTGAAGACACTACTTAAACAGAAAGAAAAAGAAACCGAAAGAGAGATGACTTATTACAAATAAATAAGGATGTTTGCTATTAGAAAATCAAAACAGAGTTTACTTAGAAGGTGATCAAACTTTAACTGAAGAAGACACGAAAAAGATTACCGACTTTTGGCAGTAGTGGTCACCCGCTATGCTTGAAAACGAAGTCATGCATCATCAATCCAAAGTTTCTTTAATGGAAAAAAGAAGTAAACAAATGGCCCCCACAAACCACCGCTTCTTCGTTAAAAACTTAAAATGCATATATTATAATGCTAAAGAAAGGAAGAACTGAAAAAAAGGAAAAGCTATCATATTCTAAGTACTTTGATTGTAATCTTACACACGCAAAAGCAGACAGAGAAAGCAAAAAAAGAAAAAGAAAAAAAGATAGAGACTAACTATATTATAATTGTTGCATTCACAAGTCTTTCTCAGCAGTAAGTGCACTTGATCGCTTTAACAATCCAAAAATGTAACTAAGGAAAACAAAGGTATTATAGTTGGCATTAAACAATTGGTGATAATGTAAAATAATATTTGATTTGATTTGACTCGAATGTATAAAAAAAAAATATCTATAAAAAAAAAAAAAGAATCTCCATCTTAATACTATAAACCCTAAATCCTCCAATATTGTTCCGTATCTATGTGTAATGCTTCTTTACCTTAGTGAGTAGTTGTCTTCTTCCCCCAAAGTGATGCCGTTTTCTACAGAAGCTCTGATCTGAAACATCCAAACAGTAATGAAAAACACAGAGAGAGAGAGCCGATTTCGAGAGTGGAAAAGGAAAAATCTCGAAATATAGTCTGTGAATATATCTAAGCAAATGCCGTAAGTGTTGTCCACATATATTACCAAAAATAGCAAAACTCGATCTAAAAAATAGGGGAAAACGTAATTAAAACGGAGATCAAATAGATTTATTTTCTTTTTTTTTTTTAGAAAAAGAAAAAAATGAACAAATAGAAGGTAAATGAAGTATTCGCCCAAATCAGAAATTGGAGGTGAAATTAGAGAAATCAAAGATCTCTTAACAGATACGAGATAAGAAAAATAAGGAGAGAGAATCACAGAGCATAGCAGCACAGTACCCTTCTTCTTCGGGTTCTTCTACTCCATCTTCGTGCAGCTTCGTCCTCTGCTCTCTAAAGGAGGGACCAATGAGGGGGCATTGATTTGGTCCCGCAAATCTCGTAGCGGAAGCGCCTCTCTCCTCTCTCTCTCTCTCTCTCTTTCTTTCACACTCCTTTTCTATTCGCTGAGGCGAGAGTGCGGTGGAAGGAAAATACCACTTGAAACTCCTATTTTACCCCTGGAACGTTGTCGGGAATCTCACAAAGCTGCCACGTGCATTCAAAGCACTGGCCGTTCCCTTTTCTCTTTTCTTTTTCTTCCTTAAAATTTATTGCCTTCGATTTTCTCATTTACTACTCTACTTGACACGTGGCACGAGGACCGCTCCTTTATAGCCGTTGAACGGTCCGGTCCCCAAGGGTGTTTGTTTACACCGAGCGAGTGAGTGAGACTCTCTCCACGATACAGAGTGTTTCTTCCTACTCGTTTATGTAAATCAACCGGACTGACATCCCATTTTACCCAACAAAGAACAAACGTGAAATAAGTAAAAAAAAAATGCGAAAATCACGGATCGCTTTTCTGCTTTTGTCGGTCCATTTATCATACAAAGTATATTTGCAGATAATACAATATCCCAAAAAATAAAATAAAAGGTCAAAAGCCAAAAACCATCAGTTCATAACCTCTATTGTATCTCAGACCATTAACCCTAATCAACTGTAATTAATGTCCCATGTGCTAAGTTGGTAACATCTATTTACAACTCTAATTAAAGTTTGACCCTGATACCAAAGAATCCTATAAATTCATATAAACACACGTCATCATCAAATTTGACTATGCTGTCCATGTCCCAATTTATTAATTGGGGAACATTATTATTAAGTACATGAAATTTATTCATGCAACCAGTAGTGTATGGGCATACACATGAAAGCCCATTATTATTGATGAGTTTACACATAAAAGCCCATCATTATTGGGTTTCTTGTATTTGATTAGAGCATGCTATTTGTAGCCTACAAAAACCCAAGATTAGAGCATGCGAATGTACTGGGTCTGGGTCACGATTTTCCAAAATCCTAAAGAGATTTATTTGCATCAGTTCAACTTGGAGGATGCGTGATATAATCAGCTGAGCCCATTGCACAAGCATAAACATTAGTGATGGTTAAAACTTAAAAACTGATAGAAATATGACGGATGTGTCAACTCTGATGATAACTTTTGCACCATAAAATTTCGTTAGAACAATGATACATGTTGTAGATCAAACAAAACATATAGGAATACCCCACAATTATCTGAATGCAGACCCACATAACAAATAATTCTATGAATACATTCTTTCAACATTCACCAACAATAACACTTCTAAACAATCTAATATAATTAATTCTCATTCACGTCCAAATACACAAATTTATTTGAGATACCTTTAAAGTTTCAACCGACTGAAACTTCATTTCAAATCATAAATTTCACCTAATCGTTTTTTTCCAGTCACATATGTATCTTATCACTTGTTCATGTTGAATTATGTTTTCAGGTTATACTCTTCAAATCTACTAAATAAAAAATTATTCCACGTTAACATTCATAAATTACTCCTAACTAAAATTTATGTACACCGACACCCATCAACAATATTATCACAAACTGTTATATGATAAATGTGATGGTCAATCAAAATATAAAAGTTTACAAAACACTATAAATATCTAGACCGATGCAAAAAGAAATCTTCCGAGTAGGTTGGTTGGGTTTTAGAATTTAGTCAAAAACGAATATTTGGGACATAATAGGAAAACTGAAAAAAACAAATCTACATCGAAACGACAATTACTTCTTCACCATCAATTTCAATGGCAATCGATACTTTTGACCCTACCTTCGTTTGTGTTTGAATTTCTCGTGTGGCCCTTATTTTTCCCCCCTTTCTCTGAGAATATTATCTTGTGTTTTTGATTATAGTTTATGCATGTTGTCAGTTATGCTTTCGGATGTTCTCTCATCCCTTTCTCTATTCTATCGTAAGTAAAAATGTGTTTTGCTTATAGTTTATGCATGTTGTGTGATGTGTGAAAACTAACAAAGCTGTGATGGAATTTTTAAAGACAAAAATAGAAACGAATACCAAAATATAGACTTTGAATAGAGAATTATACAAACCAGGTTTGGAATTGGAATATCTAGCATCCGCCTGTTTCTTCCGTGTAACTCTTCTTCATGCACCTTACAAAGGATTAGCCAAAACCCAAAAATATTCCGTATCCAAACCTGAATCCAACCAAACCCTATATATTTTAAAGTTCACGGTTTCGGAGATTCGTCAATCTAAGTACGTACTTTAATTTCAATACTTTCCACACTTTCGTCAATCTAAGTACTTTAATTTCTGCAACAACAGATTAGAGATTTAGAAAATTAGAAAATGAATTTTCATCAAAGTAAGTTACGTTACATTTAACGATTGGAGGTGGAAGTAGGTGAGACATCAAAATACATATGAATCCTTTTTGTGCAAGTAAAGGTGAAAATCTGATTCTGTTTATCCTCCCCCATGTGATCTCCAGAGAATCTAATTCTGTTTCATATCATGAGAGTTCAGGATTTAACCAATATCTTAATCTTGTTCTCATGTACGAGGACTCCAGTTTTTCTGGTCTCCTTGTCTCAGAGTTCGAGCAACAACGTCGCCCATAAGAGAGCTTGTAATATTTCTTGAGGTATTAAGCTCTTCTCCGACATATCTCTAATACGGGTGTATTAATACAGACAGATGATGGTTCTAAAATAGGTCTAACAATATCCAATAACTTCTCATTTTGGGCCAAACCCATTTAACATGTCATCATTACCGACAATCAACCACCAAGTCCGTTGACTTTCCCGGTGATCGGACACCTCTATCTACTCAAAGAACCTGTTCACCGTTGCCTCCCTGACCTTTCTCAAAACCTCAGCCCCGTGTTTTCGCTCAGGCTTGGCTCTTCTCTTGCCGTAGTCGTCACGTCAGCTTTCGCAGCTGAGGAATGCTTATCTCACGAAAATGATATCGTTTTCGCAAACAGGCCCATCAGTACTTTGGGTGAATACGTTGCTTACAACGACTTGCACGATGGTTAGTGCAGTTACGTACGGAGAGCACTGGCGCAACCTCCGACGAATCTGCACCGTCGAGATCTTCTCCCCGGTTCGACTCAGAGAATCGTTGGAGATTGGGAGAGACGAATTGCGACCTATGCTTCGGACGATCCACGAGGCGACGTCAGGAGGAAATAACTTTGCCCGGTTGGAGCTACGACCGTTGCTTTCTGGACTTACGTTTAACATTGTTATGAGAATGGTCGCCGGGAAACGATACTACGGCGAGGAAAACAAGGAAGCTAAGGAAGTGCGGAGTTGATTAACGAGACGTTCGAGCTCGGAGGGTTTACTTACGTTGGTGATTTTCTTCCGATATTGAAGCTGTTTGATTTCAGTGGATACGTTAAGAGCGTGAAGAAACTCGGCTCGAAATTGGATAAGTTTATGCAGAAACTGGTCGACGAGCACATAACCAACAGGGGGAAAACAGAGTTCGAGAACACCATGATCACTAACTCTTCAAGAATCGCAACCTGACTACTGCACTGACGAGATCATCAAAGGACTCGTACTGGTTCGTGAATGTATATATATTTCTTTGATTTCGACTCATTAAGTTGAGATTATATCCTACATTTTGTTTGCAGGTAATGTTAATTGCCGGGACGGACACAACGTCGGTGACATTGGAGTGGGCTTTGGCTAAAAAATTATAGTATCAAAACTTTGAAGTCACCTGTGGTCTGCTTCTTTGGCTTTACCGGAGATCTCTAACGTTCAAATTGAGTATGGACGTAGTTAGTAAATCATTTGAATGAGTTTTAACAATTTGATTTATAATTTAAAAGAAAATGCACAGAGAGAAAGTAGTAAAAAGTTGCGAATGCTCATTTTCTAAACGCACTTTAAACGTTATAACATATTTTCTCTCTCTCTCTCTCTTTTTTTTTTTCTTTTAACTTTACGTTATGTAGCCGGATTTTGAGAAGGATTATCAGTTTGATGAGGTTGCTATTCTCAGGAAGAATCTTACTATTATTAATTGAGAAATATATTTTTAAAAATATTTCAAAAATCATTTTATTTACAATAATGCTATTATTTTTGTTTGATAATAGATTTTATAGTAATTTATCTATTTTCTTCTAATATTTATTTTAACCTAACTACCAAAATTTAGAAAAGATTATATAATTTTATTCCAAAATTTTATAATTTTAGTTTTCAAAACTGTGGACCAATTAAAAAAATTGACAAAATGAATGTGTAATTTATATTTTTATTTTAAAGAAAATTATATTATTATTATATAATGTTTATAAATTATTAAGAAAACATAAAATATGAGATTTAATATATTTTAAATTTCATACTAAGTTTTATATAATCCAAATATCGCTATTTGTGTTTTATATTATATAAAATTATTAAGCTATAACTTTGAAAAATAATATAATTCTTATAATTCTAAAATTATCCTGTCAAAACAAAATATGAATCATAAATAATATAATCTTTCTAATTCTAACAAAAAATTAATTTATACAATAAAAAGTTTCAATTAATATATTATCTTTCTAATTTTTAAAATTATTGTTTTTAAAAAAAATGTTATTCTACATAAATACGGGTTAAAATACTTAACTCCGCACGAAATGTATGCATAATCCTAATATCTTTCTTCTGGGAGATCATCATTGTCATGTACAAGATCTGGAGAAATCCGAGTTGTATGTCGATGATGAATCTATCTTGGCAGAAAACTAGGAAATACCCTCTTGCGTTATTGATGGACTACTGTACACTCTTCATTATGCCAATTTTAGAGAAAAGTCCAGCAAAAGTTCCAGACGAATGCAGTTATTGCCAAGTGATAATAGGAGCTTGTTCCGGGGATATGCTTCTTTTGGCATCTGAGAAATGGTCCTATGTTGGAAAGGACAAAAGAATTTGGCTCATACAGTTGGGGTTGAAAGTTAGTCTACAGAGAGTCATAACAGCGAGGGTTAAATCAAAACATGTTGTTTTTTAGAGTAAGTCACGAGCGTCGCTTGAAGTGTGCAAAAGTATTGAAGAATAACAGGTCTATATGAAGAGTGCATAGGATGGAGCTTATGTGGAGGAGTGTTATCAGTTTCTTAACTATATGTAATGATATTACTGAATATACATTTGGGTTTGATTTCTAGTGCTATGTCATGGATAGGAAAAAAAATAATGAACAACAGAGTCGCACTACCGAATAGAATAGAAGAGACAAGTCGACTAAAGACACAAAAACATGCAAGTAAAAAGAAAAGGGGGACTTTGCAAATCTGATGCTGGTTTTTAAGAGTTAAAGGTCCATTTTGTACAACAACACAATAGTTTTTAACAACATCAAACTTCTGGTTCATCCTTTTGTTGTTCACCACGTCCACCACCGGAATGTCCACGTACCCCAGTGTTTCCTGCCCATCAAAAACAAACCACTTTTTAGTTTTACAAGAACAGCCACCACTTGGTAGTGTTACTGTGAGCTTTGAGAGCGTGTGTTGTTACCTTCAAGAGACAATTTTTTTTTTGTTTAAATCTCTATATAAATATATGATCCCAGTTAAATTATTATAAATTAATAACTATATAAATATATATAGTATATATATCTAAAATAACATAATAAAACATGAGTATGATATTTTTTTATTTAAACTAATAATTCCACTAATGTTTTATCTGTATTTTTGCTTGTTGTATTGAAATTTGAGTGATGTTTATCTTTTACTTATTCATACAAAAAAAAAGAGAATTTCTAAACAATCTAATCTTTAGATTTATTTTTCATTCACCTCTAAATACACAAATTTGTTTGAATTATTTTACATCGACTGAAACTTTAGTTCAGATCAGAAATTCACCTAATCTTTATTTTCTTTTTTTTGCCCAGTCACATATCTATATTGATTTGAAAGTTAGAGAATAAACCGAACACCACATCTTCTTTTTCCGACGCGACTATCCTATTATTTGTTCATGTTGAATTATATTTTCAAAATATACTCTTCAAATTTACTAAATAAAAAACCATTCCACGTTAACATATTATCACAAACTGTTATATGATAAATGTGATGGTCAATCAAAATATAAATATCTAGACCGACGCACACGAAAAAATCTTTCGAGTAGGTTGAGTTTTAGATTTTAGTCAAAAACGAATATTTAGGACATAATAGGGAAACTGAAAAAACAAACCTACTTCGAAACGACAATTACTTCTTCACCACCAATTTCAATGGCTGCCGATACTTTTGACCCTACCTTCCTTCTGTTTTCAGTTTCTCCTGTGGCCCTTATTTTTCCTCATATTTATATTTTTCACTGTTATTACCTAAAAGGCTAAAACTAGCCAATCGGACAACACTTCATTTCTGTTCAAATAATCAATAAATAACTTGGAATTGATATAGAGACATTTCCATGGACGAGAATAGACGAACTCGAACATTCTACAAAACTTAACAAAACGAAGGAAACATCGCTTACAAGTCTTTTGTCTACTGATGTTTCTCCTTTACCATTGGGTCCCTAAACTCTGACCCTAACTTAGAGATTCTACTGTATCATTTTTTTTTTTTGTCCTTGAGATTGACTTTTCAATTATTTAACAAATTATTTTGCTATGCACTTGAAACACAATCTATAGTGTAAAAACATCTTAAATTCCGGGTCAAACTAACTAATTACTCCATCCGTTTCATAAAGAGTATAGTTTTAAAATTTTATTTTTGTTTCATAAAGAATATCGTTTTATATTTTCAATGAAATTTTGTTAATACAATTCCTGTTTTATCTCTCTTACTCTAATATATTATTAAAGAGAAATATATTTAGTATATTTATGAAATATGAAATAAAATTTTTAATTATTTTTTTTAATATGTGTAAGAAACTCTAAAACAACATTCTTTATGAAATAAAGAGAGTAATATTTTGATACTGTATGTTGGATTTATACTTCTATAAAATCTGTTATTTTTTGTCACTATATAAAATAATAGAAACGGTCCACTCTATGCGTGGATTTAATCTTTTATATAATTTAATTTGTAACATTTTATATATAAATTTATAAGAATTTTTTCATTTAGCTAACATAATTGGAATTTTTATTTATTTTATATATGTTTTTATTTGCACATATAAATATATTTTAAATATAAATAAAATTATATTTTTGCTATAAATGGAAATATTTTACTAAAATTAAATAATATATTGCATTTTTAACTATACTATTTCAAAAATATTAAATATATGTTATATGAATTCAATAAAATGATTGAAAAACTTTAAGAGTATTTACTAAACATAAATAAAACACAAAAGATAAAAGATATATAGATATACAACTATAAATTTGAAATTAACATAAAATACAAGTCATTAAAGTAGTGACAACACAATAGGGAGAAAAAGTAGAAAAACTACATAAACTTTAGAGGATACATTACAATCTCTTAGAGCCTCTCCATTGGAGAGAGATTCAAAACATATATTTAAATAATAATATATTAATATTTTTATTTCAATTATTTATGTAATTAAATTTTAACTTTTAAAAATAAATTGAACATCTGAACCAATAGACAAAAACAACTGTTTTCAAGATTCTAAAAACTGTTTCTAAAATATCTATATAAATAACCGTTTCCACTTTCTCTTTTCCACTATTCTTTTGTTTTTAATAACTCTCTAAGAGATTACCGATAAAGATGGTTTTAGTATTTGTCTTAAAAAAATACCTAGTTTTTTAACTATAACATTTAGAAATAATTAAAAATATGTTTTTATAAAAAAAATTTCTTATGAATGATGAGTAAGAGAAAAGAATTTAATTAATATTTATGTTAAATGTTGCAAAAAAAATATTTTTAATAATTTTCTTAATGGTATTTTTATTAATATATTAATTTTTAGTATTAATATATTAAATTTTAAAAATAATTTGGAAATTTATTTTACATATTTTTATCATAAACAATAAAATATTTATGCATAGTTGTTAGATAAATGTAAAATGTATGTTATTTGATTGTATATTGAGAAAATAACAGAAATTGTGTTAAATTTTGGTGAACACATCACACATATCATCCTTTTAGAGTATCTTAAAAAAAACCTTATTTTATAAGATTTAAGATGTTTCATATAACAATCATTATCTCTCATAAACTAAGTTTCAGACTTTCATTCAATTACAACTGTTAAATTTGCGTTAATTTTAGGCTTCCAACTAAAAACCAATTGGTAATTAGTGGATTGGTACTAACCATTTATATATTAATGTTGGTTCTTTCTAACTTCCGATGTGAAACTTAATTTGTATCCCAACAATCATGAGGAGCCATTACTCAATAAGCCCACGGGCCTCTATTATTCGGGTTAACAAGAGACACTATTGTTCGGGGTACAAGAGACATGTATATATCCACTTTTTTTTAGGTTTATGGACTCTGAATCTTAAGCTCTGATACCATGTTAAATTTGGATTAATTCTGGACTTCTAACTAAAAACTAATTGGTAATTAATAGATTAACCTTAACCTTTTGTATATTAATGTTGGTTTTTTATAACTTTCGATGTGGAACTTAATTTGTATCCGAAGAACAACAGAAAGAATTAAGATCGACGTGAAATCGGTTTAAATGTGAGAAAATGCATAGTTGAACACTTTCTTAAATGATGTACAGATTTGTAAAACTATAAATATTTCGTTGTTTGGGGAAAAAGTAAAATAATAAATAAATATTTGGTTGTTGAAAAGGAAAAAAATCTCAATCGCAGAAAAAGTCAAGTTAACGGGAGATAGAGCGAGTGTACACTGAATATAATACTCTCAGCGTCTGGAGATTTATGAGTCCATCATATTTCTCTGCTGCTGGCTGCTTCTCTCTCTGTCTTCAATGGTTTGTTTTTTTAACTTGAAGACTTCAAGTTGCCATAAAAGAAGGAAAGAGATAGATTCATAAATCTTCATTCATCGTATAATCTGAACCCAAATATCAATCAATCAAATTTCTTCCCCTTCAACACTCTGGAATCTGGTAAAGATGCTAACTTTTAAAGTGTGGTCTTAACCGTTCAAAGATAAAAACATGCGAATTCTTTGCGATGCCTGTGAGAACGCCGCCGCTATCGTCTTCTGCGCCGCCGACGAAGCTGCTCTCTGTTGCTCCTGCGACGAAAAAGTAAGACCTCACTTGTCTTAAAAGCTCTTTGCTTTTACAGTTTTATCTCAACCAATGCAAAAAAAAGTTGGAGACTTTTTACTATTTGATGTCCTAAATTTATAGAATGTGAGGTTTCTGTTGGGTTATTGTAACTCAAAAGATGGATGAAAGTTGTATTTGAATCTCTCATAGTGGATATGTTCATTGTTAATGGTCACATATCTTTCATCTTGTTATGTACGTCTTCAGACTTTTCTCACTTCTATTGCAAGCTGTGAGATAAGGTTTACGGATCATATACTTAATTGTCCTACAAATTATAAGAGAGAACGTTTTGTTTGTTGTCTTCAGGTTCATATGTGCAACAAGCTGGCTAGCCGACATGTCCGTGTAGGTTTGGCTGATCCGAGCAATGCTCCAAGCTGTGACATATGCGAAAATGCACCTGGTATGGTTCCTTTCTTCTTTACTTAGCGTATATTGAAAGGAAGTTTGGGTTTTTGATGAGAATGTTTTTATTTTTTACTTGGTAAACAGCCTTCTTTTACTGTGAGATAGATGGTAGTTCTCTTTGTCTACAATGTGACATGGTTGTTCATGTTGGCGGCAAGAGAACACACCGGCGATTTCTGTTGCTAAGACAGAGGATTGAGGTTTGGAATCCGTTTCTTATATTCATGATCTTGATGCATTCATTGTTGAATCGTTAGCTTGAGTGTTCTTTACAATGTGTGTGATCTGTTATGTCCTGTAGTTTCCAGGTGATAAGCCTAACCACGCTGATGATCTGGGATTAAGGTGTAAGGAAGCAAACCATCAAAAGGTCTCATCAGGTCGCGGTCAAGAATCAAATGGGAATGGTGATCATAATATGATCGATCTTAACTCCAACCCTCAAAGAGTACACGAGCCTGGATCAAATCACCAGGTACGTGTCTATATATGAATAATCTTGGCTCAACTATTCTACGGTGTCTCTAAACTGTGTTCCTTTTCTTTTCAAGGAGGACGGTATCGATGTAAATAGCACAAACAATCACGAGCCTGTAGGTGTTGTACCTGTTGGAGAGTTTAAGAGAGAGTCTTGAAAGTGATAACAGATACAAAAGATCAAGTAAGAACTATGTAGGTATGGAAGAACACTACCATAACAGGGGAATTTCTTGTGCATTGTGTTTTTGTTTTGAAGAAATTAGCTTAAAAGGCTCAGAAGAAACGATAAAGATAAGATCTGAACAAATGTGTTCTTTTATATTCTCAATCTTTTCTCTTTTTAGCTTTCTTTTGTGGATTGATGGATTAGATAACAATAGCTTGGAAGATATTGTGTCTTCATAGTTATACTTATGTCTCAAATGAAACTATGCCATTGATAGAAAGTAGTAGAATCTTGATACTTACTTCAGTACGAGTCATTAAAGCACATGCCTTCGTGGCTCGAGTTAAGAGATCATCGTGAGCCAGATATCTCTAAGCCATTACTTAAGATATCCCACAATATGCTCTCTGATATTTCTCGCAACATGTTTCCGTGAATAGAAAACTACAGTATGTTAGTACTTATTCTTGTTTTTAGTTTTACTTTCTTGTATTTGCTGATGTGATTTTTAAGCTCTAGACAGAGAGGAAAAGATAGAAAAGCACAACGTCGTTATCATTGTACAGTAGTTTCATAACTAGCTAGCAAAGCCAGAGATTCTGTATGCGTCTTATAACAATGATTAGAGCAGACTTTACGAAATTATTAGTAGTAACGAGTTGGTACAAAGAGTACAAAACGATCATATTAACGATGAAGAAACAAAACTAGTCACATAAGAAGAGTATAATAACTCAAACACCAGAATCAAGCTCAAGTTTTGAGTTTTGATCGAGGGAACCATTCATACAAAATAGCTTAATAGGTGTAGCCTTTTACAAACATACCCTCCTTGGCATCCTCGGACTCACCTTCTCCTGTGTATTTTCCGAGCTGAGCAAGCGAATTGGCTTTGGCTCGGGTCAAGAGTGTGTCCTGAGCCGCCTTCACGTTTTCTTCTTTGCCTGCCCATGTCTTCAAGCAAGTGTTCTGCAATGCACGTGCGTAGGAGAAGGACACGTGCCACGGGTTGGTTCCCTGGTTCATTGCGTTCAGGTTCAAAGTCGCCTCCAACTCGGACTGTCCACCAGACAGGAACTGCATACATGGATAGATGAAATAACATGAAACATCAAATCTTGTTTGAAAAATAGTTTTATCAGCTGTGAAAATGGGAAACTTGCCATGATTCCGGGAACAGCAGGAGGGATTCTGTTGCGAAGGAGCTTGAGAGTGTAGGAAGCAACTTGCTCGGGAGTGGCTCTGTCTTTGGCCTCAGCACCAGGAGTAACCATGCTCGGCTTCAGGAGGATACCTGTTACCAAATTAAATCCACAAAGTCGTAAGTTTCTAGCATCTGTTGTTTTCCATAACTGTCACCAAAATATTAAATCGTTTGTTTGCGTTTATATTTAGTGTGAATGAAACCAGAACCTCGAGAGCATTTTGAAACAAAACGTCATTTGAAGTGTTACCTTCGAACATGACGTTGTTCTGAGCGAGGTAGAAGAAGACCTCAGCCCAGACCTGCTCTGCAACCTCGTATGTCCTGTCAATGCCGTGTTCTCCGTCCAACATAATCTCTGGCTCCACAATCGGTACCAGACCGCTGTCCTGCAGAACTCAAAACGCAAAACTCATAAATATACACACAGCAATATAGATGAAAAACAGCGGTTTGGAAATGTAATGTGGAGTACCTGAGAAATAGCGGCGTAGCGGGCAAGTCCCCAAGCTGCTTCTTTAACAGCCAAAGCAGAAGGTCCATTTGGAATGCTCACAACAGTACGCCTAATAATACAGCAAGTCCAATCAAAACACCATTTGAGATAAATGTATAGCTTAGATTATAACCAAGTCGGTATATTTTGAGATAAATGCAATCAGAATATTAACGTACCATTTGGCGAAACGAGCACCTTGTTGGTAGTAAGCAGCGGTACGGGAGGCTAAACCGTCGAGTCCTTGGCACCATGACTCGTCGTTGGACCCAACAAGTGGCACCAAACCCTGTTTATATACAGTCTCATCAGCGACTTTCATCTAGTCACTCCATTCAGACTTGACCATTTTTCACAGATTAAACTGAACCGGACCAGCAAACCAACCAAAACAAATTAAATTCCAACTCTGTAACGAACCTAACTTAAACCGAACCGAAGCAAGTTACATCGAACCGAAACTTTTGAATTTTCCAAAGGAGACCGAACCTAAAGCTAAATGCCTAAACCTAGGTATGTTATAAACAGTACCTTATCAACTTTGATGCCAGGGACGATTTTCTGCTCGACAAGGACATCGACCATTTTCTTGCCATCGACGGTAGACTGGTAAAGAGTTTCCTCGAACAGGATAGCTCCGGAGATGTACTGTCCCAATCCTGGAGCGGACACAAGCAGCGTCCGGTAAGCCTGACGGTTAGCCTCCGTGTTCTCTAGCCCAATCGACGCCAAACGCTTCCCGCAAGTCGCGTTTGACTCGTCCATGGCCAAAATTCCGCGTCCCGGAGAAGCGATTGTTTTCTGCCACCAATCTCAATCATATTAACAACTGAACGAGAATGGACAAAAAGACATGTCTGAAAGGTTTATATAAAGTACAGCTGTTTTGACGAGCTCGTCGGCGTAAGCAGAGGCAGCACGGACGGTGAGAGCGGAAGGTGCCACGTGGCTCCTGACAGCCACGACGGATGAAGGTTGACGGAGGAGGAGACTCTGTCCTTTAACCCAGTCAGATTTCACCGGTGAGGCTTTGAGAAGAGTCGCCGAGCTTGAAGCCATTGTTGCTTATCTTTCTTCTTCGACACTACTTGAGACTGTAAAACGCTTATGACACGCTCTCACCACCACAACAATCATGCGCTTCAATGCTGCATATATAGAGAGGACAGATAGAACACAAAGATGTGGAAATTGAGGTTCTCATGAGCCGGCTGACGAGGATTTGCCACGTGGACGATAATATTTGTTGATTGCAATTACCAGAATGACTTTTATATCATTCGATACAAACAATAAAAACGTCTCAGAATTATAAACTGTTTTTCTTGTTACTTACTTATAAAACGTCTCAGAATTATAATTCCAAAACCAATTTTTTTTTTTTTTTTATGTTTCCCTAAAATTATAAAACTAAAATTTGTTAGTGAAAATAGTCCGTTAACATGTAACATTTGAATGTTTTTTTCCCTTAAATTGAGACTGCGGTCCACATGTTTAGTATAAATCGACAAATTCCATAAAAAGTTCACCCAAGAAACCATAAATAATAATTTTACATTCAGAGATTAGTTTTTGAGGCAGTGATGGCTTCTCACTGGTTTTTAAGGCAGTGATGGCTTCTCGCTGGTTTTTAAGGCTGAGGTTATGTTTTGAGATTTTCATCAGATATCGTGAAGTCTACATCAACGGTCCGTAGACTGCCATGTCAACTCCCACGTTAAATCATCGTGTGACGTGGCAAAGAGTGGGAGCAGGTTCACTTGTGGACTCTTACACCCTTGGGCCTGAACCAGACTCTTAAAGGGTTTCGGAAACTCAAATGTTTCATGCAGAAAGGTATCAAATTTTATTTAAATGGGCTCAACTTAAAAAGGCCCATAAATCTATTTCTCGTCGATTAATTCGCTATGAAATACGAACATGAAATAAACATTTGCCTGCAAATTGCATACCCAGTCAGGTCCCAGTTTCAGAATTATAGTCAGAAAAAATACAAAAGTATAGGGACCATAAGGGCCTCGATGCTATTAAGATCTTCTTGTCCTCTGTCTCCGACACGATAACAACACTTGGACTGGTTTACAGACACACACTGCCTTATCAAAAATTTCCCAATTTTATATTTCTCTCTTTGCTTTTGGGCCGTCAAATTTTGGTTCTCTTTCTAATACAAAACAAAAAGTCAAAAACCAAACAATTGGTTTGATCTCAAATTTCATTAACCGGTTAATTTGTACCAATGGTTAGACAGACCGAATGCTTACAAAAATAAATGAAGAGAGCGAGTAAATGGGAGTTGTTGGTGCGTTGTTTTTGATCAGTTAGTCGTCTGGAAAGCCTTTCAAGCCGCAATTTTCCATCTTTCCTTGTGATTATTTTTATCAGCAAGAGAAAGTATGCAAATTCAATGCAAAAACCCAACTTTTACAGTTTCTTCCATATCGTCTAACCCGAAACTGCCATTCCGATCGTCAATCACTTTACGGGCATGGAAGCCTGCACTCCCGAGTTTCAGGAGCTCTGTTTCCGGAGCAAAGTCACTGGCTTTGAGCAGCTTTATAAGAAACTGTTCAAGTAGTCCGAATCAGGAGCTTGTTGTTGATGGAGTAAACGGAAATGGGTCGGTTTCTCCGGCCACGGAGGAAGTGATTGAGCTTGAAGTAGGAGATGCAGTTCCTCCGGCTGAAGTGGAAGTAGAGGAAGTGAAGGTAGATGGTTTAGCGAATCAGAGTATTTGGGGACAGATGAAAGAGATTGTGATGTTTACGGGACCTGCTGCTGGACTGTGGCTGTGTGGACCGTTGATGAGTCTCATTGACACGGCTGTGATTGGTCAAGGAAGCTATCTCGAACTAGCTGCTTTAGGTATGTTACAATGATTTCATAGGGCAGTCTTCTACGAACATCACCACACCCAAATAAAACTTAATCTCGTGTGTACAGAATGTGCTTGTCTCTCTCTCTAACCAATGAAGAGTTTTCTCTCTCTTCTTTTATCTTTTGTATTACCTTTGAAATCCAAAGTGGACCCTTATGTGTTTATCTCTGCTGATGTGTTGGAAAAGCACTTACCTTTCTTTGATGACGAACTTGATGGTGCTTGATGTACTGCTTTAGATTTCTCTTGATGTACTGATTTTTGTTGGAAACATGAATGTAAGTTTCAGGTTTTAGACATGTCTTTGATGACTCAAGACTTATTAACAGTTGATTCTGATTTCATGTTATATCTCGAATTTGTTACTCGAACTGAGAGCATGCGATTGCGTTCTTTCCTTTGCTATGTTCTACGTTGGGGTTACTGATTCAAGTAATAGTAATCCAAATTTTATTATGGATGAAACAGGTCCTGCAACCGTCGTCTGTGATTATTTGTGTTATACGTTCATGTTCCTTTCTGTTGCCACTTCAAATCTTGTCGCCACCTCTCTTGCTCGGCGGGTCAGTTTATTTGAATGAATTTTACCTTTTGGTCATTACTAGAGCAATTTCAAGAATTTTCTTTATTTATGGCAAGGGCACAGTTATTAGTAACTTCCTAATAAAATTGGGCTTATGCAGGATAAAGATGAAGTACAACATCAGATATCGATCTTGCTTTTCATCGGGTTGGCTTGTGGAGTCATGATGATGGGGTTTACAAGATTGTTTGGTTCCTGGGCACTAACTGGTAACATAGGATATTTAACAAGTTTGTGACTAGTAGTAGATCAACAGACTGTTTACTGTTTCGTCTCCTTTCAGCTTTTACAGGGGCAAAGAATGCTGAGATTGTCCCGGCGGCAAATACATATGTTCAGGTTCATACTCTATCTTGATGAACCCTTTTGTCTTGTAAATTTTCAGATTATCATGTTTTGTGGGTTTTGGTGAGTGTGTTGGCTCTATGCGTATAGACAAATAGTATGTGTGTATCATGTGAACCCGCCTAAAAATGTACTACTTATAATAACCTCGTCCTATGCTATAGCCTTAAGTATTGTTAATTTTCATTCAGTTTCTTCTTATCTTCCTTTGGTTTAACGACTTTTTTTCCATTCTCAGATTCGAGGTTTAGCATGGCCAGCTGTTCTCATTGGATGGGTTGCTCAAAGTGCAAGGTCCCTTTATACCCCAATTTTTCTCTACATGTTGCCTTTTTGCACTTGTAAAGTTTTAGCATTGTCGCACAATTCCAACCGTGGGATCTTAATAGTACCGCGAGGATTGTATCTCACTGTTATTCTGGTCTCCCTTTTTTTTGTCAGTCTTGGTATGAAAGACTCATGGGGCCCTTTAAAGGCATTAGCAGTTGCTAGTGCAATAAACGGTGTTGGTGATGTGGTCTTATGCACCTTTCTAGGATACGGTATAGCAGGTGCAGCTTGGGCAACTATGGTGTCACAAGTAAGCTGAAATACAAGGTTCCAATCAAAGTTATGAGCTAGTTAACAATATGGTCTTAATTCGAAATCTTTTAGGTTGTTGCAGCTTATATGATGATGGACGCATTGAATAAGAAAGGATACAGCGCGTTCTCGCTCTGTGTTCCTTCTCCAAGTGAACTCTTGACGATCTTTGGGCTCGCTGCCCCAGTCTTCATAACTATGATGTCAAAGGTTCTACCTCACTTGTATCTCAGGAGACACTCAGTTGCAACAGTATCGTCTCTATCATATCTGATATTTGAATTTTCTCCCCTTAGGTTTTATTCTATACGCTCCTTGTGTACTTTGCGACATCAATGGGTACAAGCGTCATAGCTGCTCATCAGGTAATATGTTCTTGTATATTTCACCACTAACCCTGTCTCCTAATTTGTGTTTGTTCTATAACTTCTTTGGCTCTTTTTGTCTCTAGGTCATGCTTCAAACATATACCATGTGTACGGTTTGGGGAGAGCCTCTCTCTCAAACTGCACAGTCCTTTATGCCTGAGTTGTTATTCGGAATCAATCGCAATTTGCCTAAAGTAAGCCCGTTATTGGTGAAATTTGCCTCGGCTGAAACCATTGATACTTCTTTTTTTTTACTGTTCCCTGCAACTCTGTTTCGCTGTTGTCTGTAGGCCAGAATGCTTCTGAAATCACTGGTTATCATCGGCGCCACACTAGGAATAGTTGTGGGAACCATTGGCACAGCAATTCCATGGCTGTTCCCTGGCATCTTCACACACGACAAGGTTGTCACATTCCAGGTATTATTTTTTCCTTTCTCTTTACAGTTTGTCTCATCTGTTCCCGGCAACCCATTTTCAGGACTGGCGAGTTATCTGAACAGTTTTTCGTTACATATCGTGACAGATGCACACGGTCATAATACCATATTTTCTTGCTTTATCCATCACTCCGAGTACTCACAGTCTCGAAGGCACCTTGCTGGTAAGTTTGGACTTTTGTGTCTTAGTCTAGTTCAGTTATCTTATTACCTGCAAATCTGATACCAAAGAACTAAAACTGTTGTTACAAAATGAAGGCTGGAAGAGATCTTAGATATATCAGCTTGTCGATGACTGGATGCTTTGCCGTTGCTGGGCTTGTACTTATGGTACTCACTGACTCTTAGCTTCAATCACCATCACTCTCCTGAATTTCAATATAGATTTCTGTAACTCTCTCTCTCCTCTTTGCATTGTTTACAATTGACTAAAAGCTTCTGAGCAATGGAGGATTTGGCTTGAGAGGTTGCTGGTACGCTCTCGTGGGATTCCAATGGGTAAAAATTGCTACACCTTTACTAAGCCATAAAATCCAAACCTGCCACACATCTTTTGCTCTTCTTACATCTAACATGACTCGTTTCAGGCTCGGTTTTCATTAGCCCTTGTACGTCTTCTATCGCGGGACGGTGTACTTTACTCGGAAGATACAAGCAGATATGCCGAGAAAGTGAAAGCTGCTTAGCTCAGAAAGTCACCATATACCTCACAAGAAAAGTATAAGGAATAGAAAACAGCTTCATTCATTCGGTTGTAGATCAATGAAACTCTGTTTGATATTGTATTACTGAAGAACAGATGAAATGTATTCGATTGAAAAATGGAAAAATCTTTGCCATAAAATGGCGACCCTGCATTGAGTCGATTCAATCCTTAGGCAACCCTGTATATAAAAGATGATACAATAAAAATCTGTTACTACTCAACTACCTCCTATTTCCTATCAATTTGGTGGGACTAGGACGATAAAGTATCACAGTGCGCGCAATTTTCCCGACTGTTACGGAACCAGTAGCTTCCTCCAAATGCAGAATCATGTCCTCTAGCTCTCCAGGGGATGTCCTGTGTATTTTCACCTGTTCATGGAATCAATCAAACTTAGTCAAGTCACCCAGAGAAAGCAGCTTAAAGCCATTTCATTGTTTCAAACATAGTAACATGAGATAGATGATGGGTCATAAAGTTGATACCTTTAAGAGCTCGTTCTTCTCCAGTGTCTCTAGGAAGGAGGAGATGACTGAAACCGTGACGCCTGACTTGCCTACGAGTTGACATTTTAGTTTGTCGCCTAGACTGTGGGCGTAAGAAGCAAGCTTTTTCTTTTCCTTCACTGACAACTTCAATGCCGAGCTCTCAGTCATCATCTCTTCAGATATTTCACAACTTCTTCCACGCTCTCTCATGCAAGCCATTGTACGGTCCGACCCATCCTCTTCTTCTTCTTCTTTACTGTAACTCTCTTCATCGTTTTCCTTGCTATGAGAGGCTAAGCACACGTTGTCTTTATCGTCTTCGTCTTGTTTTGATTCGACAACAGAAGAGAAGTATTTAGGTACGAGGAGAGAAGAGAGTGAGATATAAGGACATTGGAGAGGTAAAGAAGAGGAGATGGACGAGAAGAAGAAGGAAGGGAAGCGACGCTGGTGATTGGATTTACGGTTTAATACAGATACTGAAGAGGATCTGAGTAACAGACAAACAGAAGACTTTGGTTTGGCATGTCGGAAAAGATGTCGTTGAATCAAGTTGGTCAAAGTCGGCGATTTTACAGTCGTCATTGCAGCCATGTCCGGTCTCCTCCCGTACTCCCTGAGATTTATGGGGGTTTATAGTACTATTTCGGTAAATACTATGTTCTTCAAAAATGAAACAAACCGGGTGTTTGGTCTAGTGGTATGATTCTCGCTTCGGGTGCGAGAGGTCCCGAGTTCGATTCTCGGAACACCCCTATCTGCGTCATTTTATGGCGAAAGCATGTTAATTCGTTTTGTAACGTTTCAAATGGCTCGCATATACAAATCGTTACCATTATATTGCGCAAGAGCAGAAACATATCCTCTTGAAAATGTGTTCTATTCACAAGCAATTTGTTCTCACAAGATGACAAGAGCAGAAACATCTTCTAGTCTTGAAAATGAGTTCTGTCTCACAAACCCCTCTTCTGTTTTGCGCTATTCAACGCAAGAAGAGAAGCTCCATAGGAAGCTTCCGTGTGGACGGCTTTGCTCACAGGCAAACCAAGGTTGCATTTTGTGGTACTCATTTCCTAATTTTGTTTGTTGCATCATCTAACAACTCCGTGTGGATGCTCTTGTATCAGAGAAAGCACGGTTGGCTCATGAATACCACCAGCTCATGATGCAGGGCGTTGTGTACATAGACGAAGGCAGTGAAGAGGTAACACAAGTTCACCCTTATGTACCCACTTTGATGACTTCTTCACCTGTACGAGTGAAGATACGGCTAAAGAGATTCTTCAAATCCAAGAGAGCTAGCTCTTTGTGTGGAAATGTGTTTCCGGGTTCTTGGTTATTTATTTGTTTTGCTCGTGCATTTTCATTCATTGTTTCTTTTATATATATACACTACAAAATCAGATTGTTTCTTTTTGGCTAAGAAATATAAATGGCGATTTCATATTAACAAATGAGATTGTATGAACATCTTCAAGGCATCAGTGGTGTCTTTCGTTCACAGCTCAAATGGACTGTATATCAATACTCTCTAAGAAGACTAGTGAGTGAGCAAGTGAGTCTTGAGCGACCTTTCTTTTTACTTTAGAGTCTTGTATGTGTTTTAATCAGAATATCTGGAAGAAAAGGCTGGTGGATCCATCACCGAATGATTTTAGATCTGCTGGTTTGACCAAGGCCCTGCACAGAGGACACGTCCTCTCTCTCTCAAACCTGCCCAGTCATAATCACATTCCTTTTAGCATCCAGATTCACACACACAAAGAATAACTGTTATATGCACAAACACCTCACCACTCTGAAACGCAATCTTCGCAAAACATGTGTTTGCAGCGAAGAAGAATTGGGGTGTGCATCTTCTCCTGGCAGATGGCACACAGGTCGCCCGCCGCATTCACCTGCGCACATTAGAAAGCCATTTCTTTGCTCATTTGGGCTTGATTCTTAAGAGACATTAGTTAGATTTTGAATCTTCAAGATGTTACACTCTACCTGCTCTGTAGTTGCATATGATCCATAGTGCACCTCTTTACGTGACAAAGCTTTCAATGCCGTGAAGAAGGATTGAACCTGAAACTCATAGCAAATTTCCCTCAGCTTCCAGAAAATAGAGGGAGGCTAATACTCTAGAGAGACACTTACCTTCTCAACTACTGAAGTAAGCTTGAAAGTCAGATATAATCCAGTCATAAGAGAGGAGAAGAGGCTTCCATAATCCTTGTTTAAGAAGAAACGGTACCATACAGGAGTAGGAAGCAAAGAGCGATACAGAAGCATCAAATATTCAACCAAAGTTAGCAACTGACCCTGCATAAAAAAAAGTCATAAACCAAATTACGTATCGTTTGCCAAAGGTAGCCTGGGGAAACTGAACACAGCTCACGCCGACAGAGAAGAAATTTTTGTTCTACATCACCTGTTTACGATAATTTCGACCCCTACTGTTCTTGTAGTACATCAAGAGAAAACACTTGAAAATCATTGAAGCCTGCCGTACAAGTGTATCTGAGGAAAATAGGCACAAAGTACAAGTGGTGTAAGCACTAAATGATCCAACACAGATACTGCAATGCATGAACCAATAGTTTGCGGTGATAAGATTAATTGTTAAAGGTGAAGAGACGACAGTCAGTAAGACAAGGGAAACAACATGGCAGAGAAGGGTACACACCATTGACCACTATGATAAAAATGGCATGCCAGAAAGGTGGTATGGACGTGGGAGGGAGCATAATCAAAGGATACAAGAGGTCATCCTTGCGAAACCACCAATAAACACCAACGACATGGACCGTAAACGCTAAAGAGATCCCAATTAATGCCGAGATATGCCTCTCACCCTGTAATCAATACAAGAGACACGCTTGAGACTTAGACTAGCGATTTAGCACTTTGAACAGAGAAAGAAAGAAAGAAACCTTCAAAGCTGTTTGCTTCTTCAAAATATCGTTTGACTTGAACATGACAGCAGCAATCCAAATAGCGACGAAGAACCCTGAAGGAATAAAGGCAAGTCAAAGAATAGAGAGAGCCAAAAATCCCAAAGTAGAGGAAGGAAGAAGAGAAGAGAGTACCCTGCAAATGCTGGCGGATAAAAACGACCAAGAGAAGTAAAGAAAAGGGAAGAATTTGCTCGATCCAACGTGCAGCCTGCTGAATGTCATATCTTTGGTAAGGTGAGTCCCGGCTTGCGGCATCTCCAGCAGCAGCAGAATCACCACCAGGCTGAGAGTCTCCAGTTCCAGTTCCAGTTCCAGCTGCGATGGGATCAGCAGAAGCGAGAACTTGAGGAGGCTGGGAACCATCAATGTCAGTTTGAGCATCCTGCTCGCCGTTGCCGATGATCCTAATGGCAACCTCTCCGTTGGAGATTCCTGAAGAATCATCAGTAACAAGCAGCGAATCCGCCTCCTGAGTAGGACTCGGCCTCGTTCGAAAGAGACCAGAATACTCTAACAAGGTGGAAATGGGGGCCTGGATCATGTTAGAAGCTGAAAGGATGGAGCTTCTTCGAGGAGAAGAACCCCTAAAGGCCTCGTGATTATTGGTGCCGGACGTTTCCATTACCCTACAGAGAAAATCGGAAGATACATCAACAAACAGGCCGCGACGAACAAAACGCGAGTGGAAGGGGAGGGTTGACCTGTAGATGGATCGCTCAGATCTGAGACGGAGCGGGAGTGCTTCTTCTAGAGCTCTTGACCTGCGAGCTGAACCAAAGACACGAGAGATTAGGACAAACGGAGCCAAAATAAAGATAGAGCGACGAGAGATGGAGAGATAGAGAGACAGAGAGACCTTGAAGCTTGAGGATTGTCGATTTACCGATTTAAACCCTAATTGCAACGGGACAAGACAATAACGAAGCTCTCTCAAGGATCGATTGCGAGACAGCACAATCTAGGGATTGAAATGGTCAAACCCCTTCCCTGCGTCAACGAAGAAGATGACTTAACTAATCCTACGAGTTTCCGATTAGACCGGGCCAAACCAATACAAGTTAATTTATCAATAAACCCGAATCAGATTTTAAAAGTATAACAAAAGGGTCAAAAAGTATAGGGTATTTCTTTTTTTATTTATTAATATTATTAGAGGATTTCCGCTCGGATTATTATTATTATTTTTATATTATTTTTGCTTTTCCTTATAGATTTTCAAAATGTACACGATATTAATACTATATAGACTTATTTTATATTATTTAAAAATTTCAATATTTATTTTTAGTATTTTTATATTATTATTTTTATTGATTTTATGATTTAAACAATGTGATATAAAAAAAATTTGCTTTAATTAATATTTGCAACCTTAAAATTAATTTTTTATTGTTACTATTTTATAAAATATATTTTTAAAATATGAATTCTTATTCTCACTTTTAACATATTTTATTCATGTATAAGAGTTTTATGAAACATGAATGATATAACTTTTACCGTTAATATTTTGTTTTTGTCTCATTGGCGTTAAATCTAGTTTTTATATGTATATATAAAATTTTTTATCTTTTTTACTTTTTTATGTTTTAAAAGTAATGATTGTTCTAAAATATATATAAAATCTGATGATAATTAAATTATTAATTTTTAGAAATGTTGTTCTAAATTTTTTTGAATAAATTATGTTTTTCTAAAGTGGTGTTTTTCAAAATTCTATATAAGTTATGTTTTAAAAAAAATATTATCTCAAAGTTCATATTAAAACTATTAATATTATTATATATAATAGATAATAATATTATATATGAGATATATTTTCAATATAAATGTCTTTTTCATATTATGTTTAAATGCTTCTTTATTGATTGGACAATTGAATATGCACGACGCGCTAAACTCTTCATCGTCGGAGATTCGTCACGGAGAGAGAGGAGAGAGGAGCGAGAGGGAGAGGAGAGCGATTTTTAAGAGAGAGTCTTTGGATCTGGGTTTTGAAAAAGAACTTTTGCTTATGTGATTTTCAACCGAAAATCGTGAATTTTAGTTTTTATATAATTTTTTGAGGTTCAAAGTTCATTTACATAATGCTAAATACATTTTTCCAACTTGTCTTTTTTATCCATATTTCATGGTTTTTAATTTTGTTTTTCAATATTTTACTTAATGATATTTAATATTTAATTTATAAATTCATTCACAACTCTTACCTATTGCTCAATTAGAAACTAAAATTTAAGAAAATTATTATTGATGTTTTAGTTAGTTTAATCCATTTAGACAATTTAAACACTAAATTTTCAATTTTTTTAAAATAACATATTTAAAAATTTATACAAAGTAGATATTGAAAAGAATTTTTAAATTATATTGTTAATAACCTTATTTTTTCTGCAATTATTAAGTTACTTTCTCCCTTAATCTGGATCCATATTTTGGACTTTTTTAGTAAAATTATAATTGAATGACTGAGAAAAAATGAAAAAAATCTAAATTAATATATTAAAACTTCTATAAATTAATAATATTGAAATTTTGAAAATTTATTAATTTTTAGTTATTAATTAATAATAAATTAATAAAATAACTGGTTTAATCTATAATATTTTTTAGGTTATTTTTTGAAAAATAATGTTATTATTATTTTTTTCACCAAATAGTCACTAGTTAAAGCTAAAGTGTAGTTTAATTATTTTTTAAAGGTGAGAGTTAATGAGAGAGGATGACAAAGTCGAAACATCCTCTAGTCTTGAAATTTGAAAATGAGTTCTGTCTCACAAACCCCTCTTCTGTTTTGCGCCCTTCAACGCAAGAAGAGAAGCTCCATAGGAAGCTTCCGTGTGGACGGCTTTGCTCACAGGCAAACCAAGAACTCGCTGCCTTATCTTTATCCACTTGTCGTTCTTAGCTCCACCTCCTGCTGTCAACACTTCCTCGGCCTCCGTTGCTCCCATCTCTTTCAACAACTTGTAGCCTTTCCCCTGTATATTACAAGATACCATGCAAGTATAAACCGAAGTTATTTGGGTTAATTGAGCTTTTAAACTCTCCACGAGCTCTATCGGGAACTAAAAGCTATACCAAACTTGAATCTAATTGAAACTTTTGGTGCTGAAGAGCAAGGCTTTAGAAATATGAAGTGAATGCAAAGTAAGAGACTTAATTCAGATTCTCAGTGTCACTGTGTAGCCCAAGATCATATGTTACGCTACCGTTAGTCATGCGACACTTGGGAGCAACCACCTAGACATGAGTTATACCTCAATACGTGCGATTGATTCCAAGATACCATGCAAGAATTCAACGTCGCTATCTGGGCGTGGAAGTAATCTGCAAATTGTAAGCATGTCTTATAGTAAATCTACACAGACAAAGAAAAGTGTTTTTTACTTGCTTTTGAGGCAAGTTTGATTTAAAACTATATACATAGAGATCAGAGAGAGAGAGCTGTGAGAACATGAGAAATCCAGACAAACCTGGGAGCCAAGTTAGGATCAGCGATGGGAAATCTTTCACCGCTGCTTTGCAGAGGATAGTAATCTAGAGGAGATGCAACTGTAGGATTGATTTCTCGGCTCAGACTCTCTAACTGTTCGTCGCTGAAGAGCTGTCTGAGAATGGCTCCACCAGTGTTGGAAGCTCCTCCGACCAGCCATTTGTCATCCAGACGGTGGCTGTAGACTCCATACCTCGCATCATCGACCCTTTTGGTGCTGAGAAGTTTGATGGCTAAGGTCGAGCCCAGTGAAGTTACCTTTCGAAAGAAATTATAAAAATCACTCGTGGAAACATCAAAATGTGACACCACTATTCACTTTAGGGTGGAGTGTCTAGCTGAGAGATAAATAACATTTAGAAAGCACTGTAGAATTCTCACTGCTTTCCCAGGTTCAGTAGCGCGTGCTGCAAGAAATGCAGCTATACTATCAGTAGTACCGGTGCAGACAATGCAATCATCTGAAAATCCTGTTCAAGCCAAAACGAAAACTGAAACTCTATGTTGCTTTTCATTGATTGTTTTTTAGATGTATGAAAAAATTACCGAATTGCCTTTTAACGCTTTCTTTCAGATTGCCTATTGACGTTCCAGGAGCTTGCACCACAGGTAATAATTGAGAATAAGGCTGACTTATCAACCATGGTGGATATGATTCACTCTCAGGATCATATCCCACCTGCACTCAAATCGAAAACAGAAGAAGCACTTATGAGTTACATTCTCTTGTTAGAATTTGATATTTTGTGTTAACTAGTCACCACGTTCTGCATAATGCACAGAATGCTTCACGGCTTTACCTTCAAGGCGTTATTGTAATCTGATACTCCGAGTCTGCCATGAAGTAACCACAACAACCAATCAGCCTGATGCAGCATGACCGATGATTCTCTGTTGGGAAGCTTAAGATTCCACCATGAGACGAGTTTGCACAAGGTAGAGGAACCAGAGCAGACTGTGTGGTTCGCTGGCGCTATAGACTTAACCTCAGGCAGAGCATCAGGGCAGCTCTGGTTGTAGAGAAAAGGCTGACACAGAACTTCTCCACTCTCACTGCTAGACATAATTAGATTAGCAAAGTGGATTTAAACAACATTTCATATTTGCTATGATGATGATATAATAAGGTTACCAGAAAAGTTGGATAACTAGAGAAATACAAAAAGAGAGAATACAAGAACTAGAAGGGAGCACACGCCTGTTTAAGATGAGGGTTGTTGCAGAAGTTCCATCAAGCGAAATGGATGAGACGAGGGAGCGAAGGGTAATGGGAATGTCCTCTAGCAAGGAAAAGAGAGTTGCTTTCCATGAGCTTACCCAATCCATGCTTTCTTCCCTCTTTCTAGATGACAAACAAACTTCTCAGTAAAGAAGCATATACGTACACATTTAGATAGTCAGCCCAACCAAGAACCGATCATAACAGAAGCAATTAGCAACTAGCCGGCTAGTTAAAAGAATTAACCAACACAAAGCACCAACCATGAAATGAGGATATTCTCTTTTTCCTTCCGCTCTAATCCCTCCTTGTTCATCAATGACTGTAAACCGTGCACCCGAAGTACCAAAATCCATACCAAGATAAAGTCTTTCTAAGTTCGTTCCTCCATTGCCACTTCTATCACTATCAGCCATAGCTCTGAAACCAGAGTTCCTGCCTAGGTTACTGTAAAACCGAGTTCTGGACGTAGGAACACTCCTAGAACTAGAACAACCTGAGAGTAACATTATCATGATTTATATAGATTCCTCCGCAAATCTACTCAAATCAAATCGAGAAAGTAATATAAAACTTAACGCAGCCTAAGTAAGTATATTCTTATAGTACCTTGTTTTTTCGGAGATTGGAAGAGATCAAACGAAGAGATCTGAAACGGACGAAGCATCAACATCTCTCTGCTTCTCTTTCCTCCTTTTGTTTCTGAGGCTGCTTTCTCCTTCCATCTCCATAGATAAGGAGTTTGCAAGTTCGTGACCGTTGGATTTCTCATTTGCTAGATTTCAAACGATTATTTTTCTCTTGTAATTGATTTTACCATAATAGCCTTCGATTTTTATTAAGTTATAACCAAACAGTTGGGCTGCACGTTCTCTTCGGCCCTAGCAGTCATTAGTTTTCCTTTTTTCTTAAATCATCGAATGGTTTTGACAATGCGTGTGGTTTTAGTTTGGCAATATTCAGAAAATGGGGCCATGCCAGGCCCACTTTAGTTCCGGCCCAGAAGTAATAATGATGACAACCATATTGAATTTTTACATGAAAATGCTAAATAATATATATTCCTTCTCATTTGTCAAAACAAAATATAAAATATATATGCGCAACCAATTAAATTGACTGTTAAATTTATCTGTTTGACATCTACTTTTCGTTTTGATTTGTCGTTAGGATCCTTGCATTGTGTAATGGTATAATAATGTTCCTACATCATTATGAAATTTAAAATCTAGGATGAAAAAATAACAACACTACATCTGACACGTGAGGGAAGAAAAGCATGCACGTGTGAGCCAGATGTGCGGTGGAGCTCAAAAAGTGGGAGGTATGACAACTACTCGTCCGGTACTTAATTAGCTTCCAGAAGCAAACACTCCCTCTATATACGTAATTTCTTATTATAATTAAGGTCTAAGGACCCACATACTTCATTAAATGTGTAACATAAGCATATACAGAAAAACTTTTTAAATAAAGAAATAAGATATACGTGCTTGTAGTAACTCCATACTGTTGGATTAAAATTTTATTTTAAAGTACATAAATATTTGTCTTTTTGCAGGATTTAATAGTCATTTACGTAATCTATTTGAGGAAAATGTTTCGCTTCATTTAGTCATTATTAAATTTCATCACCGAATCTATTGGACATGTTATATGTATGTCCTGTTCAATAGAATCCAATATAATGTCGCAAATAATGTCACACTGTATAGAAATTGACGAAAAGACTATATTCTAAAAGGGAAAGATCCAAAAAAATTGTTAGCATTAGAATACAGATAGGAAATAGGAGAAAAGAACTATCACTCATTTAAAATTGATTCGATTTTCACTTTGGGATTTCCGATTCTGTTTGGTTAGGTTGAACCGAAACAAACTGTTCAATGAGTGTTAAAGGGTAAAAAGGAGAAATCACTATTTTTTTACTGAGCCATCGTTCTTCCCGCTCGTTCGGCTCCTGCGCTCTTATTTTGAAAACCTTTTTTATCCGGTTCGTGGTTATTTTTAATCCTTGACCACGTTCAATTTTCAAACCTCAAAATGGTCTATGAAGGAGCCACGTCAGCATACACAGTAAAGAATATTTTTTATTAATTAATCAGAAATTCAAAATCTGAAAGAAAAAGAAAGTTGAAATCTCACCAGAAAAAAATATCTACGAACGATCTCTCTCTTTCTTCACCACCGTCGCGTGAAGAAGACGAAACAATCGCTCTCTCCTTGTGGTCTCACTATCTCTTTCTCACAATCACATAGCTTAACCATGGAAAAGTAGAGAGAGAGATAGAGAGAGAGAGAAGGAGGAGGGAAGAGCATAATGCTTTTTCTGTCCCCAGCCATGTGAGCTTCCACTGACACATTCCCTCCCTGCATCTTCACATTTGGAGGTTTTTGCTTTGATTCTTTTTTCTTCTAGAATTTTCTCACCGATTCGGAAACCGAGTCACCGAGTTGAACGAGTTAATAATTACCCTTGGGTTGGGTGGTAGTGTATGGCTACTACATCGTCATCTAGAACTAGGAGCCGTTCTCCATTCTTCCACCGAAGACCTCCGAGTCCTTACTCTTTCGCTTTCTCTACTTGTTCCTCTCATATGAACAATCGTCTTCTCCCTCGCTCTTCTTCCACATCTGCTGCTTCTACAATCTACAATTCCGGCGCCGTATCCGGTCCCCGATCTATGTCGAATACTCGTACCGTCTCCGATCCCGGTCTCATCGGCGGCTCTGCAAATTATAGAGCTCCATCGCCTGTTCCTTACCCCTCCGATGGATTAATTAGAGAGCCTATGTCGACCATTACCTCTGAGCGAGATAGCATCTCCGTCACCGTTCGGTTTCGTCCGATGAGGTACGCTAGATCTAGCCGCCGAATTGCAGATCTAATTTTCACGATTGTTGGAAATGCGAATTGAAACTCGATCGATTTTTTTTCCGTTTGATTGCAGTGAGAGGGAATATCAAAGAGGAGATGAAATTGTTTGGTATCCTGACGCCGACAAGATGGTCAGGAATGAGTCCAATCCCCTCACTGCTTACGCCTTCGGTACTTCATTAATTCTATTTCGTCATTTACTATTCTTCATTGATTAGGGTTTCCTGGTTAGTTCAATAAACGTTTCTTCCAAATATGTATGTTGATGCCAGATAAAGTTTTTGGACCACAAGCAACAACTATAGAGGTCTATGACGTAGCTGCTAAACCTGTTGTCAAGGCAGCAATGGAAGGTGTTAATGGTATGGAGTATATCTACGTTCTCAATTTAAACAAACTTGTGTTAGTATCATTTGCTTGCAGGGTAGTTTCTGAGACTGTGTTTGCAATTTGACAGGAACCGTTTTCGCTTATGGTGTTACAAGCAGTGGAAAGACACATACAATGCATGTAAGTTTCTCTCAGTGTGGTTTGTTTCTATATGATGTATGTGCTCTAAAGTGGCAATAGAAGTGTAAATCATCATCTGATAATTATATGCATCTTTGATTTCCGTTAAACAATCAGAGGTTCAGTCGTACATGTTGAATTTTTTTCATAATTGATGATGACCATTCGCTTCATTTGCAATATGCTCAGGGTGATCAAGACTTTCCTGGAATCATACCATTAGCAATAAAAGACGTGTTCAGTATCATCCAGGAAGTACGTGATCTTCTTCTACTTATAACCTATATTATGGTCCTCTACTGATTTAAACTTCTTCATGCACCTTTTCCCTGCAATGACATATATGCTAATTTCTTAGATCATTCTTAATTACAGACTACCGGAAGAGAGTTCTTGCTCCGTGTTTCATATCTTGAAATATACAACGAGGTATGTGAAAATCTCAATCCATGATATAATACCATTTACTGACCTTAAATAAACCCTCAATTTCAGTCTTTTAGCTTCGGATTTAGTTTTCTATTCTCCTCACTTAAAAGAATATCTCCCCTTGTTGTAGTAACGTGTGCTATAACTCATCCTGTCTTTATTTTTAGACGAGTGTTCTTCTATGTCCCATCTATGGGCAAGTTATCTTACTTTTGTCATTTTATCAGGTGATAAATGATTTACTGGATCCAACAGGGCAAAACTTACGCATTAGAGAGGATTCCCAGGTTTCAACCTCTCTCTCTCTCTCTCTCACACACACACACACACACATACACACAAATACAAATGTACATCAAAGAAGAGCTTTTGCTAGTTTGTCACATTTCATATTTTCTCTCTGAGAAGGACTAGAACGATGAAAACATATGATGAACTGTTCATGTTGCATCCATCCTGTTTCTTTGATGGATTGCCTTGGTTTGATCTAGAGTGGATATTGTTTCTAGGGCACTTACGTTGAGGGTATCAAGGAAGAAGTTGTTTTATCTCCAGGTCATGCTCTATCTTTCATAGCAGCTGGGGAAGGTAATTAGAAGAATTACTTCCTAAACATGTTTTCATTTTATTAGATACTCTAATTTTTCTTTTCCTAATTAATGTTTTGATCGTCAACGACAGAAGATCGTCATGTTGGTTCAAATAATTTCAATTTATTGAGCAGCAGAAGTCACACAATATTTACATTGGTACGTCTTCGATCTAGTGAACATCCCATGTTTTATTCCTGATCTTCTCTATGTCCTTTTACAAACGCCTTTGCTATCGATTTTGAGGTTCAACTATTGTTTGCTTGCAGATGATTGAAAGTAGTGCTCATGGAGATCAATATGATGGAGTTATTTTTTCTCAGCTAGTAAGTACTTCTTTCTTCTGTCATTGTATAAAATCGCTCGTCTTTTAGACATCTCTCTCACAGTGTCGCTTTCTTGCTTAGAACTTGATTGACTTGGCTGGATCTGAGAGTTCCAAAACTGAGACAACTGGACTGAGGAGGAAAGAGGGTTCATTCATCAACAAGAGTCTTCTGACTCTTGGAACTGTAGGTGTCTCTCTTTCTGCTTGAGCTTTTTTTAATCTGTCGGATGTTATTTCTTTTTAACAATGATATAACGCGAAACTGCCTTAGAAGAACAACTAGGTTTGCTACCACATCCGATTTGGTGGCACTAGAGGCTCAGAAATGGATTTGCAGTTCCTATGGAAAAGAATTCTTGTTAAATTTATTCTTCAGTGCATGATGTAGTAATGTAGTGTATCCTGATAATCAATGCCTATAATTTCTGAGAAGCTCTTCTTATTTTTGTGTGTGTTTATTATGTCAAAGATAGCATCTTTATTCACCTATCCATTAAGATGGATTTTAAGGATGTTTCGATGATAGCATCTTTATTCACCTATCCATTAAGATGGATTTTAAGGATGTTTTGATGATAGCTATCTCGGATGGTTTCAACATGTAGGTGATTGGAAAACTGACTGAAGGCAAAACAACTCATGTCCCATTTCGGGACTCTAAGCTAACTCGACTCTTGCAATCTTCATTGAGCAGGCATGGGCATGTATCGGTACGACTCTTCTGTATCTGGTGAATATTTCTCATTTCAATGTCCACGGTTGATTTTCGTATAGTTTAATTGTGATGTCTCCACCACCATAGTTAAACTTAAGGCAATGTTAATTTGTTTATATTGGCCATCTGTGATAAGCTGCATGCGCGCTAATGTGAATCCAAAACAGCAATGGGCAGAAGCTAATTCAGTTTTTATTTCCTTAAACTTCTATAGCTCATATGTACAGTTACTCCTGCGTCAAGTAGTACTGAGGAAACTCATAATACATTGAAGTTTGCCAGCAGGGCAAAGAGAATAGAAATTAATGCCTCACGCAACAAGGTGATTTTTATTCCTTTGGTTATGAAGTACTTGGCTTCTCTATGGGTATCACCTAAACCTTGACTATTTTTTCTTCTTTTCCTCTTGAAACAGATTATAGATGAGAAGTCACTGATTAAGAAATATCAGAAAGAAATCTCGACCCTCAAAGTAGAACTTGATCAGCTAAGAAGGGGTGTGCTTGTCGATGTCAGTCACGAAGAGTTATTAAGCCTAAGGCAACAGGTTCTGACCTCCCCCAGACCTTGTTATTACATGATTGTTTGACTTTATTCATATTTGGTAAATGAATAAAACTACCAATTCATTAAACAGCTACAAGAAGGTCAAGTGAAGATGCAATCCAGATTGGAGGAAGAAGAAGAAGCTAAAGCAGCTCTAATGAGTAGAATCCAAAAGCTTACGAAACTTATACTCGTCTCTACCAAGAATTCTATCCCCGGATATATAGGTGATGCACCCAGTCACCAGCGGAGCATTTCTGCTGGTAAAGATGATGTACGTTGTCTATTTAAATCAGATTATCACTATGTTCTTTTTCCTGTCGCTGCACAAGATGTTCTATACCGGAATGACTCATTCAGTTTTCTTTTTGCTCTTCAGAAGTTGGATTCTCTGCTCTTGGATGGTGATAATCTGGCGTCTCCATCTTCGACTCTGTCTCTTGTATCAGATGCTTCTTCAGGCCTTAAGCACCGGCGGTCTTCTAGCAAGTTGAAGGATGAAAATTCTCCGGTTGGTTCTGGTGCAGAATTAATTCAAGTGAGTTTGGGATAATTATGTCTATTTTTTACATCTGTTTACTCGAAGTTTCATGTATACTTCTTCTCAAAACCAATTAGTTATAGCTTATAGAGAAAAGGGTGTTTCATGATTCAGGGTCGCATGCAACCATTTTAACCTTTATTTAAATTTATGAGTATGATTTTCTCCGTCTACTTGTCAGAAAATGACATCTAATAGTTGTGGCTATTGTAGGGCGGCATGACTCCGGATGAAATGGACCTCCTTGTCGAACAGGTTAAGATGCTTGCTGGTGAAATAGCTTTCAGCAAAAGCACCCTTAAGCGTTTGGTGGATCAGTCCGTAAATGATCCAGAAAACTCAAAACCTCAAGTAAAAATTCTTTTTTATATTTCTAGAATTCAATATACCAGTAGGATTTTGCTTTTCCTAATTCTAACCCCGAAAACTAGAAAAAAACATGTACCCTTTTAGAATTTCGACAATAAGTGTAAGTATAGAACTTAACAAAGATCTGCATGCAGGTACAGAGTCTAGAAAGAGAAATTCATGAAAAACAAAGACAAATGACTGTCTTTGGAACAGAGAATAACTGAGAGTGGTGAAGCTTCAATTGCAAATGCATCATTCGTTGAGATGCAACAGGTAATTTAATCTCCACATCCGATCATAATTATCCTTTATCCTGTTAAGGTGTAGACACAATGTGGATTAGCTAAAGGTATCATGATTATTTATTGTTTCCAGAAAGTTATGAGATTGATGACACAGTCCAATGAGAAGAGCTTTGAGCTGGAGGTAAGATATTTGTTTTCTCTGGAATGAAACGTCTTGTTTTATAGCGAAAATGAAGATTGCTTAAATTCAATGTATATTTAATTGTGATCTACATATGGTTCAGATCATATCAGCAGATAACCATATTCTCCAAGAGCAATTAGAGAAAAAGGTCACTTCTAAGTCACTGACACATACTTCTCTTCTATTTTACATTCTTCGTAGCATTTTTGGCTTTTATCTCAGTCGTCGTTGTATATTCACACACGCTCTAATAACTGCAGTGTACTGAGAACAATGAATTACACGAGAAGGTTCGCCTTCTAGAGCAACGGCAATCGAGTCAGAAGCCCTCACCGTCTTGTTCTGGTAATGCTGTCAGTGAAGAATATGTAGACGAGCTGAAAAAGAAAGTACAGTCACAAGTAATTTATCAAAATCTCAGACCTTCTTTGTCAAATTTACCATTGTACATTCTCACAAATATGCCTGATAAATGTCTGTACCCCGGTAGCTAGGAGATGGTGAATAACACAACAGATAATATACATGTTTTCTGGACCTCTGGTTATATTTACACAGGGTTGATGTTTTTATACTTCAGGAGATTGAGAATGAAAAGTTGAAGGTAGAGCATGTGCAGACTGTTGAAGAGACGAGTGGATTACGAGTGCAAAATCAAAAACTAGCTGAAGAAGCTTCGTACGTTAAGGAATTGGCCTCTGCAGCTGCTATTGAGCTGAAAAATCTAGCTGATGAAGTAACAAAGCTCTCGCTTCAAAACGCAAAGCTGGAAAAAGAATTAGTAGCTGCAAGAGACTTAGCGGCAGCAGCTCAGACGCGTAACAATAACTCCATGAACAGCGTGGCAAATCGCAATGGGACAAGGCCAGGGAGAAAGGGAAGGATATCAGACTCATGGAATCTCAACCAAGAAGATCTAAAAGTGGAGTTGCAGGCGAGGAAGCAGCGAGAAGCAGTTCTCGAGGCCGCATTAGCTGAGAAACAATACAAAGAAGAAGAGTATAGGAAAAAGGCGGATGAAGCAAAGAAAAGAGAAGAGGCTTTGGAAAACGATTTAGCCAACATGTGGGTACTTGTTGCCAAGTTGAAGAAAGCAAGTAATGGGGTCTTGTCCGGGCCAAAGAGTAACGAACCTCTCATCACCGAGCCTGCAATTGAAGACGAAACAACAGAAATAGAGAATAAGAGTCAAAACAATGCCATCTTGAGGGAGAGACAAGTCTTGAATGCACCTGAAGAAGTAATAGTTGCTAAGACTGAAGAGCCACCAAAGGAGGAACCCCTCGTTGCTCGTCTTAAGGTACCTTTGCAATTTTTCATTATATTTACTGTCAGTATTATTAGTTATCTATAAGCCTGCTACACAGTCTACGACTCTATAGGTAGTCACATATATATATGCATCTCAGTATCATGGTCAAGTTACTCGTGGGAATTACAAATTTCTCCGGATATTTGTGGTTTATGGAACTTTGATATCCGTGTGTGATCTTCTAAAGGTCGACCGTTTCACATTCAAATACATCCATAACAATATAATTTTAGGAAAAAAAACAACTTAATTTTTTGTTTGGGTCGTGCATTTGATGCTTTTTACATAACAGGCAAGAATGCAAGAGATGAAGGAGAAAGAGATGAAATCGCAGGCGGCTGCAGCGGCCAACGCAGACACAAACTCACATGTCTGTAAAGTCTGTTTCGAATCGCCAACTGCCACGATACTCCTCCCTTGTCGTCATTTCTGCCGTAAGTCTCACTCTTTCACTCCCCTGAGGATCCTATCTTCATTATTATTATTACACTAAAAGAATCACAAAACCTGCCTTCTTTTTACACAGTTTGTAAATCTTGTTCACTTGCCTGCTCCGAGTGCCCAATATGCCGCACCAAGATCTCCGATCGTTTGTTTGCCTTTCCCTCTTAACCCTGACAAGTCTATTCTCTCTGTTGAGCACAATTAAGGTAAATTAGTTATTTTCCACCATCACAAACCTATAACATCCAAAATGCTTTTACTTCAACAAGTTTAACTCGCTTATTTTGTAAAACTTTTTTACTGTGTTTCGAACAACTTTAATTTGACATATGATTCTACGTGGTTTTGCAGGTGTCGAGAACTATATATATGAAGTCAAAGCCTATTTGTTTGCTAATATTTTCCAGAATGGCAGGCTTGAATGCTTTTTTGGTTTTTATTTTTTTGTAAGTAGTGTCTTTCAGTCTTTGATATGTCGTTCTATAAAAAATAGGACGAAAAAGAGGAAACATTAACATATACACGTCTGGTCTCATAATAAGACGAAGGATAAGTATATGTACAGAATTTACGTTTTTCACCGAAACCTCTTTTTACAGGGATAAAAGTCTTAAAATCTGAATTAATCTGTTCTCTTCTCCACTGTGATCTCTCAAGTACAGAGGGCAGAATACATACAAGTAATGAAGTGTACATAGTTTAAGTAAGATATGTATGAAAATCCATTGAAGCAATAAAAAAGAAAAGATGATTTGGGTCCCTTTTTTTCTTCTCTTCAGGTTAAATATTCATTTTTCGGTTGCAATTTTCTGAAAAAAAAAAAAAGAAAAGAAGAAAACTTCAGAAATGAAAATAAAATAAAGTAAAATAAAGGCTTAATGGACTTGAGGAGTAACTGTTATGGCCCGATAATGAATCACGTGAGCCCGAATAATACAGCCACATGTTTTCGTATCTATTTTTTTCTTCCGCACGACGAGACGAGGATTTGGTTACCGAGAGTTTGAACGGTCGTCAGAATCTCTGGAGCTTTCTTCACTCTAATGGCGGCAATATCCTCTGTTCAATGCTTATCCTCTTGCAATTCTCATTATCATCAACGCGGGCAGGTGACATTTATATTATCATTTCAGCGAATAGATACGTTATTATGACGTAAGAGCAATTCGACTTTATTCCTCCGTTTTTGTTTTCCCAACCAGAGTGGGTCAGTTTGGAGATTGGGTTCTAGGGTTTTAGTATCTTCGAGTCTGTGGAAGCTTTCTCTAGTTTCTGGAGTGGATTTGAAGCGAAGGTGATTATACCCTTGTCTACATTTCTTTTCATTTTCGATTGTTGAACTTTTGGTAAACTAAACAAAGTAAAGATTTTAACCCGTGAAGATATGATTCTGTGTAATGCAGTTTAGATATGAGATAATGATTGCATCTTTTTGGGTCTAATAAAACAGGAGAAATTTGATCTGTGCAGTCAAGGGAGATGCAGAAGGAGCGTTTAAAAAGACTGTGGAAATCGATCGGATGATTGATGCTCTTAAAGATGCAAACCCTAGAGAAGTAAGTCTGCCATTTCTTTCCTTGAACTCAACGTCATGTTGTGTGTTTTATGCTATCTTTTCTTGAAGTGATTCACTTTTTTTTTGGGTGCTGTTTCCTTTTGTACAGCTTGAGACGCTTGTTGTTGAAAATATCCTTGCTTTTGATGAAGTTTTTTGGATAAGACTCGCGGCCAGGTCGGATACTTGCAAATCAGATGATGACAAGGCACGCATTTCTATTGTTTCTTATTTCAATGATCAAAAAGCTCTCTATTCGATAACGCTTTGGGGGATGTTTTTATTCTTGCAGAAGGACTATGAGGAGTTAGCTGCAACCGTGATGACTATTGTTGACTGCGTTGTGAATAAGACTCGGGTTTTTCTCTCTTTCTTCTCTTCTTTTAGTTTCTGATTGCTTTACATATCAGCTTTAGTGTTTCGTTTACAGGATGATTGAGAGATCATTATATCCATGTAGGAAAAGATAGAATCGTCTACTGATGTTCTGAAAGGAATATTAAGACCCGTTGTGGAAGGAGTGGAAGAAATTTCATGGCCTCCAAGAGATCCTGAAGGCATCAATCAAATGGAGAAGGTATACATACTTGTAGTTCTTCACTTTCCTTTGACCAAGACATGTTCTTCGTCTACGCTTTTGTGTATTGTATACACCTTATGCCTCGCAGAAGGTTCTCTGCGTTTGGATTTCTTGATGTGATATAGTAGTCTCAGGCTACTGACATCAATGTATTAACAGGAAATAATTCAACGGGAAAAAGAAGGACAATTAGACGAAGGATTTCTTTCAGAAGTTAGTGCTCAGCTACGGCAGGTACGTGCAATGATTTTCTTTTGTTTCACGTGCAAATATCAGTCATAGACAATTGACTTTTATTTAAAATGGAGCTCGGGTTCGGTGGATGTTCTGACGAAAAGCAGGTCTTTCCTTTTTAGTGTTTAGATGTATTTTTTTGATAGTTTGAGGCTGAAGGCTGTTTTCAGGCAAAAGAAGATAAAGACAAACCAGGGCTTGCGGCTATGCTGCAAAAAGTTCTTCAACTCTATGCTGCCACGCTGCTCTCCAAGCGTAGCTACGCAAAGAAAGGTACATTGCTCAGTTGTGTAGGCTCACTCTAGGCTTCCATTATCTACACACAGAATCTCATTACGCTTATAAACTCAGACAAGCCATCGATTAGAATTTGTGAATGTTGCCACAGGAAATGAAGTTGTAAAAGCGGAGCATTTTCTCGAAACTCTGATCAAAGGTCTCTTCTGCAACCTCTTTTCCATGTAGTCGACGCAAGAACTTCACATTTGGTTTATGTCTTTCAGCTCCTGAGGAACAATGGAACAAGCTATTCTTAGACGGGTTAACACTTGGCAAAGGAGAAGTAACACCTGATGAGCTATCTGCCGTGATCAGGAAACGAATTGAGCGCACGCTGATTCGAACGGTAAGTAACAGAAACTTGTTCCTACAGCTTATTAGCATGAGAATTGTAGGTAGCACAACAACAATGTGAAGGGTATAGGCTAACCGGGTTTGATTTGGGGTTAAACCAGATGGTAACCGCATTCTTTGATTTGGTTTCCAAAATTCCTCACTCTTAAACCATTTTAATTTTGACCGTACCAGGAAGGAGGTTCATACCAGCAGCGAATCTTGGTTGAGTATCTCAAAGGGATCGAGTCGAGGGCAAATGAAATTATGAAATTACTTCAGGGTTAATTCCGAAAATTCCCATTAATATATATCTCCTTCCAAATTTATGTAATATCAATTCATAACTCATAATTAAATTTTTGTCATGTTGTTGACTCATAATTAAATTACGTATAGAGAAATATTGAACTCATAGTTTTTTTTTTTTTTTCGGAATAAAAAGATTAATGCTTCCGCGTAAAAGTATATAAATAAATAAAATGTAATTAATTCCAATTTAGAAGCGAGACGCGACGAGAATCGGAAACAGATCTATTCGAAGAAACTGAATCACAGTTTCTTCTTTCTTCTTCTTCTCCGGTACGAGATCAGATTGCAAGAGGATAAGCATTGGTGTTGTTTCTCTTGCTCACGCATCCACGCTTCTCTGGTGATGCCACTGATCGTCACCGTGAAGCCGTGCTTGATCGCTTTTTCCCCACTGTGAACTGATCTGATCCGAGGTGAATCCCTCTCTCATTGTACAAATCTCGATATTTTGAGATCTCACTACTTTGGTGCCGTTAGATCTGATTTGCGATTGCGCTTCGATTACGTTTTCTGCTGACTCATTTCTTCTTTCATTAACTGTGATCTGGTTTTGTGTAGAGCTGTTTCTGTATCGTAATCTGGGAATATGTTGACCAAGTTCGAGACCAAGAGTAACAGAGTTAAGGGACTCACCTTCCACCCTAAGCGACCATGGATCCTCGCGAGTTTGCACAGTGGTGTGATCCAGCTCTGGGACTATCGTATGGGTACTTTGATCGATCGATTTGATGAACACGAAGGTCCCGTGCGTGGCGTTCACTTTCACAATTCACAGCCTCTCTTCGTCTCAGGAGGTATACTCTATATGCTTTCTTCTGAACTTTTGCGTTTTCATCTAGAATTTGAGGTACAAGTCATCATTGTATAAGTCCATATTCAGCCTGCTTAAGTATATTAAGTCGTAGTGTGCTACGTTTTCTAGATCTAGCTTGGTGTCTTTGCACAGAGCATGGTTTACTGTATGACTTTACCCAATGTAGTCCTAGCTCTAGTGATAAATGATTACCGTAATGTAACATATATTTTGGACCTAGTCCATTGAAAGCAGATCTCATGTTAGGAGTGCCTAGTAGTTTGTGTTTTCAAGAGAAGCAAGAACTGAGAACCTTTAAATGCAATTGGCCTGGATTCTTCTCATTACGATTATCCCTAGTCAACTTCCAGAACGTTACTCATATGTAGTTGATGGCATTGACAACATTTTTGTTTTGCAGGGGATGATTACAAGATTAAAGTTTGGAACCACAAAACCCACAGGTGCCTTTTCACTCTTCTCGGACATCTCGACTATATCCGCACTGTCCAATTTCACCACGAGAACCCATGGATTGTGAGTGCTAGTGACGATCAGACTATCCGCATATGGAACTGGCAGTCACGGACTTGTATTTCTGTCTTGACTGGTCACAATCACTATGTTATGTGTGCTTCTTTCCATCCAAAAGAAGATCTTGTCGTCTCAGCATCCTTGGATCAGACTGTCCGTGTTTGGGATATTGGTTCTCTGAGAAAGAAGACAGCATCTCCTGCTGATGACATCATGCGATTTACTCAGATGAACTCTGATCTTTTTGGTGGGGTTGACGCTATAGTTAAGTACGTCCTCGAAGGCCATGACAGAGGAGTGAACTGGGCTTCTTTTCATCCCACCCTTCCTCTCATCGTCTCTGGTGCAGATGACCGCCAAGTAAAGCTGTGGCGTATGAATGGTATTTCTTTGAATTCCATGAACCATCGTTTCTACACTGAATTGCAATTTTTGTAATTGTGGAGCTGAGGAGACTAATGCGTTCTTTTCAATTTTATTGCAGAAACCAAAGCTTGGGAGGTGGATACATTGCGAGGCCATATGAATAATGTTTCATCTGTTATGTTCCATGCGAAACAGGATATAATCGTATCAAACTCTGAGGATAAAAGCATTCGTGTCTGGGATGCTACCAAAAGAACTGGAATCCAGACGTTTCGCCGTGAACATGATCGATTCTGGATTCTTGCAGTTCATCCTGAGATTAATTTATTGGCAGCCGGACACGACAATGGTATGATCGTGTTCAAACTGGAGAGAGAACGTCCTGCATTTGCTTTGAGTGGTGATTCTTTGTTCTATGCC
>OVBI01000772.1:8614-53978 GCA_900406495.1 Sisymbrium altissimum
CCACAACATCAGAAACCACTCCATTGCCTGCCTCTAAGAAAGCATCGAACCTTTTGTATCTTGAGTCGTTCACTTCAGGGTAGAAAACGACTTCAGCTGGAAACTAAGAACAGTGCAAACTCTAATCAAAGCGATATTTCCACTCTTCTTGGGGGAACGGAGGGTATGCGACCTAAACAAATCGACTTCATCTTTGGAGGCTCTGAGCTATGCCGAGACTCCGCAAACTCGATAAAAGTATACCAGAGAAAAGCATATGCAAAACCACCTGGCACTACTCCAATCGAAGGTTTCAATCACAAAATCACGTTTAGTGAAAGCAAAACAATCACCTCGACAAACCACACGATGATGCTTTGGTAATTGACCTAGTCGTAACTGGCTTCGAACTATCGAGGGTGATGATTGACACCGGCAGCTCAGTTGACGTCCTCTTAAAAGATGGGCTCCGATGACGCCGGTGATGACGCCGGACCCCCATCACCGGCTTCGCAGGGAAACAACATATTCCCTCGGGACCGACGCGCTTCCGGTAATCGCGGTAGATGTACAAAAGTTGGTTGACTTCATCATAGTAGACCAGGTCGCCCCTTTTAATGTCATTATGGGCAGACCATGAATCTACATGATGAAAGCAGTACCATCGACTTACCACCAATGTGTCAAATTCCCCACTCCGAGCGGAATACAGACTATCTATGGGAGTCAGAAAGCCTCTAGATCTTGCTATCTAGGATTCTTTAAACAAATTGAATAATCTCCAGTATAACAATTATAGAAAAGCGAATAGCTCGCAGAAACACAACTCAAACGCAACCGCGACCCAACAATATGCGAACTACCTAAAAACCATGTAGTCCAGGTTTGCATTGACGAGTCCAACTCAGATCGTTGCGTAAGGATCAACTCCTACCTGACCGACCCCGTCAAAAATGAACTGATCGCATTCCTAAAAGATAATGTAGGTTTGTTCACTTGGACAACCAGAGATATTCCCAGAATCGACCCCCACGAACTAAACGTGGATACTACCTACAAACCCGTATGGCAAAAATATCGAAAACTGGGACCCAAAAGGGCAAAAGCAGTTAACAATGAGGTCGATAGGTTGTTAAAAGTAAGATCGATCAAGGAGATAAAATACTCCAATTTGTTAGCCAACCCCGTGGTCATAAAGAAAAAGAACGGGCAGTGGAGGATTTGTATCGACTTCACAGATCTCACCAAAGCTTGTCCAAATGACAGCTTCCCACTTCCTCACATTGACCACCTGGTCGAGGCCACTGCAGGCCATCAACTGCTGTCCTTCATGGACGCATTCTCGGGGTACAATCAGATCAAGATGCACCCCGAAGACCAGGAGAAAAACGCGTTCATCACAGATCGGGGGACCTATTGCTATAGAGTGATGTCCTTTAGACTACAGAACGCGGGCACAACCTACCAACAACTGGTTAATAAAATGTTCTCCAGACAGTTCGGGAAGACCATGAAGTCTATATTACCGACATGTTGGTCAAATCTACCAGAGCTAGCGATCATATAGCACAGCTATGCGAGTATTTCGCTATACTTAATAAATACGGGATGAAACTTAACACTGTAAAACGCACATTCGGAGTTGCCTCAGAAGAATTTCTTGGTTACCTCGTCACATAATGAGGTATCGAAGTGAACCCCAAACAAAGTAACACCTTCCTCGATATGCCCTCTCCTAAAACTACAAGAGAGGTCCAGCGCCTTACAGACCGAATCGCAGCCTTAGACCGCTAGATACCAAGGTTGACAGATAAATGTCTTCCCTTCTATCAGCTCCTCAAGGGAAATAGAAAGTTTCACTGGGACGAGAAGTGCGAAAACGCATTCAGACAACTTAAAAAATACTAGAGCAGGCCTCCCATCCTATGCAAACCGCAGGAAGGGGAGCCACTCTATCTCTACATAACGGTAAGCGGGGTGATAATCCAAGAAGATCAGGGTGAGTAAAAATCCGTATTCTATGTAAGCTAGTCCTTTATGGACGCTGAACTACGGTATCCCGCAATGGAAAAATTAGCATTAATGGTAGTGATGTCATCCAGAAAACTACGTCCTTACTTTCATTCACATACCATTATGGTGATTACTTCTCAACCGCTGCGCACCTTTGTCCATAGCCCTAACCAATCAGGACAATTAGCAAAATGGGCTATCGAGCTCAGCGAGTACTGGCCAAGAACATGTGCTAGGGCGCAAGTTCTCGTCGACTTTATCAACAAACTTGCACCCGAATTACACACCAACTCCCCGCTTCCATCGAAGTGGGCTCTTCACGTTGACGACGAATCTTCTAAACATGGATCCGGCGTCGGCATAAAGGTCACCTCCCCAACATGAGAAGTGATAGAACAGTCCTTCAGTTTGGCTTTCGTTGCCTCGAACAACGAGGCAGAATAGTAGGCACTCATAGCAGGGCTCCGGCTAGCGTTAGGAGTCGGATCCCGAGAGTTAGATGCCTTCAGCGACTCCCACCTTGTAACCACAAAATTTCATGGCGATTACGAAGCAAAAGAGAACGAATGGACGCGTGCCTCGATGTAACATGTGACATTGCCAAACAGTTCGACAGGTTCGAGTTAACAAGGATCCCACGAGTAGAGAACACGTCGGCAGACACCCTTGCGGTGTTTGCCTCGAGCTCCGGTCCCCTCGTGCAAAGATTAATCCCCGTCGATGTAATCGAGAAGCCAAGCATTGACTTAGCTTTCAAGCCGCCTCAGCAGAAAACCAAACCCAGTCATCCTCGGATAGCCTGATAGTGGCTATCGAACCGGGGGAGGCAGGGAGTACTTCCGACGATGGAGCCCCCCCCCCCCCCCCCNGAGTGAGATGTTCCCCGACAGGGAGTGAACAATCTAACCGAAGTTCCACAGACCAACGGAATTCAAAGTAGCATGGTGCCCCCCCGAGGAGAACACCGACTACGGCGAAGAATTCCTTAATAGACCAGACTGGCGTAGCCCCATCACCGAGTACATACAGCACAGAACCATGCCAGTAAATTGGTGGGAGGCTAGAAAGATCAAAGCCAAAAGCTCCCAATATTGTATACTCGGGAACAAGCTATACAAACGCAGTCTCGCAGAACCCTGTTTAACTTGTATCCACGGGACAGAGGCCCTCACCGTCATGGACGAATCCCATGATGGTGCATGTGGCATCCACTCCGGAGGACGAACTCTCGCGCTTCGTATTAAGAAGCAGGGGTATTTCTGGCCCACAATGGTTGAAGTCTGCGAGATGTATGCCCTCAAGTGCGATAAATGCCAGAGGTTTGCATCCATAACGCACCTTCCGACACAACCGTTATCCTCAATTTCCTCACCTTACCCTTTCATGTGGTGGTAGATGGACATCGTAGGACCAATGGTCGCATCCGGACCTCAACAACTTAGGTACCTACTGGTGCTAATGGACTTCTTCACCAAATGGATCGAAGCCAAAGCTTTTCCCGAAACCAAAAACTGGGAAGTCCGAGACTTCATTTGGCAAAGTATTATATGCCGCCATGGAGTGCCTTACGAGATCATAACAGACGACGGACCTCAATTAAAAATTTCCTCACGTTTTGCAAACATTGGAAAATTTGAATTTTGAACTCGACCCCCTACTACCCCAAGGGAACAGGCAGACCGAGACCGCTAATAAAACGATCTTAAACAACATCAAGAAATGCCTAGACTCCAAAAAGGGAGCTTGGTCATTCGAGCTCCCCGGAGTACTATGGGCCTTCCGGACCACGCCCTATAAGGCAACCGGTGAAACCCAATTCTCTTTAGTCTATGGAATAGAGGCTGTAGTGCCCGCCGACAACAGTTCAAAACCTCAGGCGCGCAGTCTGCACCCTGGACTCTGAACTAAATGAGGATGCTGAAGGATCACCTTGACTTCATCGAAACATGAAAAAGCTCTGATCCGAATGCAGAACTACCAACAAGCAACAGCTTGATACGACAATTCCGAAGTGAAACAACGAGGATTTATAGTAGGAGAGCTAGTACTCCTAAAAGTGTTCGATAACGAGTAGGAAAAGGAGGCAGGCAAGCTAGGAGCCAACTGGGAAGGCTCCTATCGCGTCACTTCGATAATTCGCCCCAGTGTCTATCGCCTTTTTGACGAATATAAGAACAAACCAGTACCTAGGTTGTGAAACTTGTACAACTTGAAGCGGTACCACCCCAAGAAACATCAAATAATCGAATTACGAACAGACTTGATCCCTGAACCGGAGTACGTAGGGAGCTCAACCAACGACCATTGTCATCCACACAAAAAAAAACACACTCTTCACGCTGGTGCAAGCCGAGCATGAAGACACTTCGGGAGAGTAGGGCATATGGACACCCCCATCGAATGAAGTCTCACCTTGTGTTATGTAAAATTTCGACCATCAAACTTTATATCAATATACATAAGGTTCGATTTCTTTCCGTCTTTACTATCTTCACTAAGGAACAAACACCTCGAGGTCGCACAAGTAAACCTTGAAGTTTAAACCTTCGAGTAAAATAATGCTCTAAGTCATTACTAAACTAGAACCTAAACTCAAAACAACGAGTCCAATAACAAGCTCTGAAACGGCCTACTCTACGAGCTCTATCTCCAAACGAAGTACGAGCTGACAAGTTGACACTTCGTCATTTGCGCTATTCTCGACGAATACAGCAAACCAAGCCCATAAAACCATTTTGGGCCTTATCCTACCACACTCGACTTTCACTAACAAGTCTTAAATCGCAAAAGACAACATGTGAAACCAAAAGCAAAGTTTAAGACGGATTAGAACCCCCCGTTAGGGCACTTTTCCAACCAACAAACGGATTAAAATCCCCCGTAAGGGCACCAAGTTCAAAAATAAAAGCCCAAACAGACAAAGATAAAAAAAACAAAAAAAAAACAACAAATTCTTGGACTAGCAGCTCAGCTAGTCCTCCTTCTGGGAATCCCCCACCGCATCCAAATTCGAGCTCCCTCGTTCATTACTCCCAAACTTATTCACTCTGATCGGCACATTGGCCGATGGATCCACCTCCATTGCCACAGACTCCCCGGAAACAACAGGGAGAGCCCGCTTAGTTAGAGAGAAGTCTGAGACCTCGAGAGTCTTCAGGACGTCTTCACATTCTTTCTCCTTTTCACATTCTTTCTCCTTCTCTTTCAGCTTCAGAAGCTTGTCCGGGATGGTGGTCGTACCTGCTTCAAGGTCTTCAAGCATCTCACGGTTCACCGCTACCTCCTGGAGCTCGATAAAGGCCTCAGTCTCTTTGCCCTTCGCCAACCACTAAGCTTTGAGCGAAGCAAGTATGCCCTTGTATTTGGCCATGATCTCCTTCTTGCCATCATGCACCGCCACCTTCAGCTTCCTCTCATGGACCACCACAATCTCTGATCTCTCCCCGGACAATTTTGCAACCTGATCCCAAGCAACTTGAGATTCAGTCTGCAAGGCCATTGTATGGTCGGTCGCCACGAATAGCTTGTGCTTCAGATCAAGTACGGTGTTCTCCAAGCTGATGAAATGGGGCTCTTGACAGATGAACTCTTTCAGCCTCGCCCTCAAGCAACTCTCCCGGTCTATGGAAGCTTGCATCTCCGCATTCAAACTCCGGACAGTGGTCTTCACATTGTCGACCTCTTCCACCCAGGGTATGTCACGAATCCTCCGTTCGTACAAACCGAATGCCTTGTTGGTAACCTCAAACATCTGCATCAGTAGAGAGGAAAAACAAATTAGATACCTGAATGTTACGACAAGCTCGACAACAAGAGTAGAGGATTAATCACCTTTATAGCGGTCGCGACGACCTCCAGGTAGGCGTCCCTTTCATGGAGATGGTGGAATACGGGAAATTGGTAGCTTGAGTCCCTGAGATAGCGGGTCAGATGGGCTGCACCCTCTGGGTCGTCCGATAAAGCGCATTCCGTCTTGTGCTTGAACCTCCAGCCGGGCCGACGACCACCGAAGAACCATTCCCTCCATTGGAACTCTCCCTCCTCGGCCTCTTCGAGGAAGCCGGAACCTCAGCCGCCACCTTCTTCTCGGAGTCACCGGACGTCAAGCTTAATTTGACCATATTGGTCGGAGAGACCGCCACAGCGTGTGCGGAAGTCACATAAAGAGCAGCCGAAGCAGGAACCTGGTCAACCACCTGGTCGGCGTGAGAGGCCGGAGTGTCCAGCGCAGCCTTAAGAGCTGATGCAAGATCGCCAGATCTCACACGCACGGAATCGGAATCGGTCTCCTTCCCAGGCCGTTGACGGAACCTGGGTCTCCTCGGCATCCTTAAGAGTGGTTCAAAGTTTCTAAGAGAGAAAAAGGTTTGAGAGTTCCTTGTAAGGAAAACTTGAGAGAAGCTTTCTCTTCCATGACTTGTATGGTCTTGATAGTTTATAAAAGCCTTTTAAATTTTTTTTTTGTTTTTATTCCCATAATTTGGTATTTTCACTTCTATATTTGTGTGTTTAATATTTTACAAACATTAAAAATTCATTTAAATTTGTATATATAATACTTGCATGTTTATAATATTTTTGAATTAAATATGAATTTCATATATTGTATGCTTCTATTTTAATAAATTTTTAATAGTTAAATTTAAGTTAGATGATTTTAAATTAAATAATCAATTTATGATACATCTTTAATTTTATTTGTTTAAAACTGCTAGGCGTCATTGAAAGAAAGCACCCTTCAACCATTATAGTATAGATAATTGCTAAAGTTCGTATATACTTTTTTTTTTCTTTGCGTGGTCAATTCATTTTAGATTAGTATATAGATTTTTTCTTCTATGCTCAGCCCATTTCGTTGGTCTCCTGACTGAATGAGTTTTGTTTGTGCTACGTGCCAACGTCGGAGGGTAGTTTTTGTTGTATAGACGTGGATAGCCTCTGTTTTGTGTTATTAAGTTAGAGTTTAATATTGAGAGGTCCAATATGTATTAGATCATTCTTCGTAGCCCAATTATATTGTTTGAAGCCCGCTTCGTGACCAATTGAGATTGTCACTATATTTTATACAAAGAATGGGGTTCGATTTTTAAGCTCTGTAATTAATCGTGTTAATCTTTGATCAATGTAAAGCAGGTGGTCGTAGCACGTCGTTGGTTGGCAAAATGCGATAGTCTCTAATTAAAGGCTGTAGATTCTGCTGTTTTTGATTCACTATAATCTGTGGTAAGTGCTACCTTTTTTTTGTGTTCTCCAGGTTTCAATATTAAATGTTTGTGTCTGTGTGAAGTGTATGATTTGTTTAGTTATGCTTGTATTTTGTTTTTTGTGCTGTTTACGGCGTCGATTTTTCAGTTGCTGTTTTGTTTGAATGTGTTTGGAGAAGGAAGTTACTGTCTGGTTTCATCAAGAAATATCTGTATTGTGTTCTTAGAAGCGGATTGATGATTAATCTAGGTGACTAGGTTTGATGATTAATTGTTTGTTCAATTTTGAATTTCTGAGAATCTTTATTCTTAACCTTCTCTGCTTACTTGTTTCGTTTTGATTATGTAATGAGTTAAGGTAGTTAGTATAACTTGAGGATAAGTTAGTATGTCATATGCATTGTGTTCTGTGATAACCAGCTTCATAAGTGAGACTGAGTTAGGTAAGGCCTCTGATAGGTAGTATTTCCAACAATTCTGACACAGAAATACAATTAGAATTTGTTGCTAGAGAATCTTCTTTTTATTTGTTAAATGGTTATTTACTGATATGTGTGTATTAGGCATGTTGTTAGTTAACTTTTTGGTCGAGTCGTCATACTAATTGATACCATTTTGTGTTGGAAAACTGTATATCCAAAACTAAGATTTTGTGGGTATGTAGAGTATTAATGATATCATGAGAAATTTTTTGATAATTTATTTGAAAAGAGGATAACTTATATTAGGAAATAGTAATGTTTAGTGAATCTTCAAAGGTATATTTTCCTACGTATATGACAATTTAGTTTGGAATATAACCAAGTGACAATATATTGATGGTGATATATGTGACTACCCTTGAGTTTGTTGATATGGTCTTCTCCTCCAAATGTTTCCAAGCAAATAGGGCATTCTTCCATTTCCTTGGTTTGAGTTGGCATTCTCTTGGACTCTTCTAGATTGGCTACCATAATGTCTGTGTTGATTCTTGATATAGCATTCGGGTTATAATCTGTTATTGTAAAGTAGATGTCGTTTTGGGTACCTCTTTCATGTTCAGTTGATAGTTGGATGGCGCTGATGAAGCGAAAATGGCACTCAATCATTCTTTCAGACTCGACATTTCTTATTTGATGATAATCTAGGAGGACTTCAAAGTTTCTTCGTAATGTTGTAGTAGGTGCTCCGTTTGTATCGTACGATGTCTCTATGATGATTTCAGTTTGCTGTGTATTGGGTCTTCTGATCGTAAGATGGATACTGCTATTTCTTTGAGTATTTACTGGGTTTGTTTCATATGAGAGAGTAAAGGTTAAATGGGGTGTATCACTCATTGTTTTCGGGTTTTTTTTTTTTTTTTTGTCGATGGGTTTGTATAAAAGGATGTAGATGTTTGTACTTATAATCTTTCAAAGTAGAGGTATTCAATTGTAGGATAGTGGGGATGGTCACTAAAACCATAGACTTGAAATGGACTGGACAATGATGATGAAGCGTGGTAAGACTAATCGTTTGCGATATTTTCGTTTAGGTTGCGTATTGTAAACTGAGGAGGAGGAAGGTGTCTGCTTTGAGGTTGATATTTCACTGATCTGGGCTCCTTTGGGCTGCATATCAAAACTTTTTTAAAAATGTCGGTAACTTTCTGTATATGTAATTTGTGTCAAATATTAATGGATGTTCTGTGGCTAATATTTGGGCTGGATCTGGAAATGTTTGTAAATTGCTTGTATGTTTATGGAGGTGTAATGTGATTTGTATCATTAAACAGTTTATTATTGGTTGTTTTATGAAGCCCAAAAGTAGCATTCCTTCTTATATTGAAATCAAGTTTGGAAAGTTAACCTCCTACTTTTTAAGTCAATAATAGATTTTGTACATCACTTAATATCTTTGAAATTTTTAATAATGGATTTGATGTGGAAGTCAGATTAAATCTTTTGATGTATCAAATACTTAAGTCTATGACTATTCTATTCTTTGGAACTTAATGTTAAAAATTACAAACAAAACTGAATGGGAAATTTGGATTTCCGTGTAAAGTTGGGAGTAACGTTTGTGCTATTATTCTTGATGGCGATTGTTTCCTTTACCTGAATTTTTTGCATGATTATTATAGTATGTAGTTGGGAATGGTTGTGTATTGAATAAATATTAATGGTTACTACAATTAAGAACGGTACCTATTAATTGATGAAGTGATGCTTGTATTGAAGTGTGATCATGAAAGATGAATGTCCTGCAATGTGAGAGCATTCGTTAGTATAGAGTATTTAGTCTTGATCATTTCATTGTTAGGTAGTAACTTTTTATTTTGGGAGATCGTTAAAGATTTTTTTGTAAACTATATTTTTCACTCCATCATTTTCTTGATCTTCCCCTTGTAAGATTTGTAGGCCTTGAGAAGTCGTGACCCTTGAAAGAGTAACAAATAATTGTCCATGGCTAAAAACTAGTTTGTGCAGATATTGCACAGCTGATTTTAAGCTCTGACCTTCGCTTTTATTAATTGTCATGCCGTAACAAACCCTTATTGGAAATTGCCGTCTTTTTAGTGTAAAAGAATGGTCTAACTCTGGTGGTGATAGGATGATCCTAAGCAGTATAACTTTCTTAGCTGCATGTGGGCCCATGATTATCTGACCCTCCAGTATTCTTTCACCCAGGTGAATGACAATCATCATTGTACGGTTGCATAATCCCTCTTTCTGATTTATATTTCGCAGAAGCATGATTGGACAACTAACTTTTAGGAGCATCTTATGTTTTAGCAACCCGGGAAATTCTAAAGAGTTTAAGTATTCAACTAGGTTAAGTGCTTCATAGTTTTTCCCCTTCGTATCTGCTTCTTCTATGCTGTCAGAGCTTAGATACTCTTTTCCTTGCACTGGTACTTGAGATAACATGTACGCATTGATTTCACCTACCGTTTCGTTTCTTGGAGTTAAGATTGCTCTTTCTGTTAGGTAGTTGAGATTGTCCTAGGAATGATCATTTATTCCGTAAACTGATTTTGCAATTTGCTGTAGTGGATTTCCCATTTGCTCTGTCATGAAGTTACTGTCGATAGATACAACTTGACCGCCATCAAGGCTTATCTCATTTTCTGGTCCGCACGTGTCAGTCGTTCCGTTCCTGACGCTTAATAGCCAAGCAGGAAACTTGCCTTCTGATTCTATGACTCTCATGTTTTTTTTCGAAAACAAAAATATTGCATGCATCCCATGGATATGACTGACTTATAGATGCTAGAACTGTGTCAGCGTGTGTTCCATTTGCTATAACAAGTAGTATCTACCGAAAATCGCCTCCTAGTAGCACTGTCTTCCCACCAAATGGTTTCTTATTTGCCGAGGGATCTGCTTATGAGAGTAAATCTTTAAGTGTTCTATCTAGCGCCTCGAAAATGTGATGATGAGACATAGGTGCTGCATCCCTGATGATCAGGTCTGTTTTAATTAGTAACTCCGACAGCAATGTGCCTCTCTTGATTTCACAAAGAGAATCTTCTGTTACATGTAGTGGTATCTTGAACCTTGAATGTGCGGTTCGACCACCCGGTAGAAGTAACGCTGCTATGCCTAATGAAGCCACCGGTAGTACAACTGTTTCAGTAGAGCGCAACTTAGAGATGATAGTTCTGTATTCAAAAGTTTTCCCTGTTCCTCCTGGGCCGTAGAGAAAGAATAGTTTACCCAACTTATTGTTAATTGATTCTAGAAGAGCTTCGTAAGCCTTTCTTTGATCTGTATTTAGGGCACTGTATAGTTCCTTGTGCTCCTCTTTCTCTTTGTGGCTGTTGTATCATAATTCATATTTCCATAAGTTGTTATGCACTTCCTTAGGAATGCTTAGATCTGGTTTTGGCATATCATTGAACTCCGTGAGGGACCTTTCATGCTGATGGAGGATTCTCTCGGTCTCGATTAAGATAGACTGCTTTAAATCATGTTCGTCCAAATGAAAGTTTGGAAATCCAAATGCTCTGCACTTCCTAGCCTCAATTCCTTCTGATAATGATTTCCAATAGTGTTCCCATATAAACGTAATGGGTTTGCCACCTCGCAATAAATTAGCAACAATACAAACAGATGACGTAACTGATATGGGGTTGCCCAATGATTTGCTTCATCCATCGCGTGATGCCACTCTTAATTGTCGTCTAGCAGACCTCTTGCATAACATGCCACTTTGAAACTCTCTTTTTTCTCACCATCAACAGTTAGTAAATCATCATAACTTGTTGGTCCTTTAACAACATTTACCAATATCCATAAGTAGTAAAGCTGTCCTGTTGCTGGGTGGATATTTACTATCCTGCCAATAGAGCGACCTCGTTCTCTTTTGCTCCACACTTTACTGTCTTTTTCCCACACAAAATGAGCTGGGAATTCTATATATGTCAATTTCCTAGCATATTCACAATGCTTATTCATCTCCATCCATTCTGTTAACATATTCTCAATACCGATTCTGGTTAGCAGACTGTCCAAATTATCTTTGTATTTCTATGTGAGTGACTGTTGTCCTTCGAGATGAATAAGAAGCTTTTCCACTGATGGTTTTCTTTTGTGAATGTGGAATGCCAACGTCCGCTACATAGCTTCGAAAGCAGGCAAATACTGACAGTCAAGATACTCTTGAATTTCGTTTCTTTCTTTTGTGGCCTTTTTGTATCTTCTGTATCATTTGTCTCCGTGGTACCATTTCGATCAGCATCGTAGCTTTATCCACCCTTTGGTAATGTACTTGAAGAGGTACCTAATGGCATTTGGTGTGTTACACCATTCCACATTTATATGTGCTTGATACTTTTTCAATATATCAATGTCAAGTGGGATAACAAATCGGTTATCTAACCTTGTGGTTCCTTTGATGACGAAATTTTCTTCAATCTGATGTTGTCGGTATGAGATATAGCCTGATTTATCGATTGTTGTGTAGTCGTTGTACTGGCGAGGATATTTTTTGTGCATACTTTCTTATCCATTCAAGGGGATGAAGGCCTGTCGATTCTGCATAGACCATGCATCATGTGCTTCTCGATCAACTCAAATCCAAGTGGGTCATCTACTTTGTTTGGTAGCTCGGCTAAGATAATTTTGTCAATATCTTCAGGAGTTGTCAATTTAGATCCTCTACCCAGCCATAGAGGTAAGTGTGCATGAGGCTACCCACGTTTTTGAAATTCTATCGTGTGGACCACTGAATCAATTATGCAATTTTTGTATTAGGTTGTGGAGAACACTTTATAAATTAGAATGAGTACCTAAAGTCATACAATAACCTGGGTATCTTACCAGAAATATATGGGCTGAAGAATGTTCCTTACTTTAGATCTTTAAGCAGCTCGTCTAACTTCATTTTGAAAACCCTGCTCTCAATATATGGTCTTTCATTTCCTGATCCTCCACCATATGTTGCCAGGTGGTCCTTTATTTCTTTCCAGTTTGGATTTGTAGTCATGGTAATGAACAAAGTTGGATTTCCATAGGCCCGGCATATTGCCATAGCATCATGATACTTTTCGACCTTGTACCTCGCCCCCCCCCCCCCCNAAAATTATTCTTTTACCTATTTTTTGTCCATCTGTTTTATCTCTACCAACTGCGTCGTAAATATTGTTGTACAGATCTGCTTTTAGTTGGTCCTGATTGTCATTTGCCCACCGTAGTCTTTCTTGCTCGATTGCTGTGTACATATCAACAACAAATTGGTGAAATAGACGACCATCCTCTATAATTGTCATTCCTTCCTTACGCCTTGCTTGGATTTAATATGCGTAGAACCCTCGTATACTGATAAACGTCCTTTTCTTTTCTCCATCTTGTCAGTGCATATGGTATTTCAGTATAGAATCTATATTCACCATAGGGGAATAACAATGGATACTGTAAACTCATGAATAAAGGGTGGTTATCATTAATTGGTTACAAGTGGTATGACTGCAATTGCAGGACGACATCTCTGTATCTAGTTGTAGCCGCCAAATCGCCTACTATCAGGCTTGTTACCTCTTTAACTTCTGGTAGATTATACTGTTTTCCCTTGCTTTTCTGTCCAACTAATCTTATTGTTAAGTCTTGAACTTGGTTTGCTTTGTATCTATCTCTTGCTTTTCAGAAGAATTTACATAAGTAGTTGTGTTCATCTAACATCGTAATTAATCCTTCAACGATTTCCTCTTGCAGTTCTCTTCCATTCTTCCTACGTGACATGGTGCTTATACGATTGGCAATCTCGTTTTCTGTGTCGAAGATATACATTTGCAGATATTTTGGTGGCTGTCCAGGCATGGGGAGTAGCAATCTAATGCAGTGGTAATTCTACCCTAGGATTCTATATTCTGGTTTACCATTTCCCGTAGTGACACTGTGATCTATTTTGGCTCCCATTGATGTGAAAGTAAGAATGGAGTTGTAGATGCATATCAATGTTCGGAAAGCTGAGCTGTTGGCGTGTAGGTTTTATAAGTAAGGTGGTGTTTTTCTGATAGGTGGGAGTTGGACACGGCCTTGTTGGCAGCATATTGTGAAAGTGGGAGCTCCTGTTCTATCAATTCCAGTCTTCTCAGAATAACATACCATTGCATCTCAATGAGTGCAGTGTAAGATTGGATTATCTTTTTCCATCGAATCTGGTTAAAATATTAATCAGTATTAGAAAGATGGTATAGTTTATTTGTATTTACTTTTACAATGCGTACCTTTTAGCTGTTTTCTCTCTTGTCTTGAGAGGCGTTGGGAGCTTGTCAATGCATCACCTGTATGTAGTTTATAATTGTAAATATGTTGATGTATATTTATAGTTTTGTTTTTGTTAGGTTTGTTACTGACCTTTTTGTTTTTTGGTTTGTCTATTAGATAAGATAATGTCACGTCTCATAGTGCGTGCATTTTTACATCTCACTGCAATGGTCATAATAATTGGTATGAGCTGTGGAGTAAAACATTACCTGGATGTTTATGTGTAGTAGATTTGGTGCTTCATACCGTATTCACTGCCTATGTCACATCCACCTATGGTTGGGGAAGTGTTTCCATTAGATGAGGCCAGCAAAGTAATTAAATCTTAGTTTGCAGGAGTTTTTTAAATGTTATTGATGTGAATATCTTCCTAAAACTTACTGTCGAAAAAGCGTATGGTGACAGGAGCGTTTCTTATTACAATTGTTTCCTTTAAGAGACCTGTATCAAAGAGTTTTGTTAATTTGTTGTAGTTGTTTATGATATACAGGTTCATGTATTCACGGAAAGAAAATACCCTTTTCGGTTCCTTTTTCTTTTTTCCTCTTTGTGTTGGCCGCTTTGTTCACTGAATCCTTAGCTGCTGTACTCGTACTTGCCTTGCTGTTATTGCTGGCTGCTGCTCGTGCTTTCCATCTTTGTAAAAGTTAATGTTTTCCGCATAGAGCAGTCTTTTTCTGATTTACTACATACGATTTTTAGTTATATATGTTAAACAGTTGTGGAAAAATAGTCATTGGGTATCTGGCTTTCGTTTGTAATGGTGGAGTTGTGTTGTATTTTACATACCATATGTTAAGCATTTGATACAACCACCTGTTATAATGAATAAGATGTTAATAATAACGCGTTTGAATTTGTCAGTAGTAATTTTCTTTCTCGTTAAAAGATGTTTGCTCAATTCTATGCTAGAAACTTACAGTGTTAATACATCTGAATTTGATTTCGTTCACGTCCATCTGGTTAATCTAGTTATTTATATAAGTTTCGAGAGTTAGCCCATTTTTTTCTAGTTTAATGTCGAGCAGTATATATAGTGTACTTTTAATGGTTATGAAAACTTCATATCCACGTTTTCGCTTGACTTCCTTTACATTAGTAGCCTATGGATCTTTACTAGCTTTTATCGTATACCTTAAACACAAAGATGAGAAAAAATGTGACGATAGATTATAGGAGGTGGTGGTGAAGATGAGTCACTTTTTGATTGCCTGTCTTCTTCATTTTTTACGACCTTCAGAGTTGAATAATTGTCATGGCTGTGTATTTCGTTCTTGTTTAATTATATGTATACTTTTAGGGAGGTATTTATGTGTTTCACATAGTTTTTCTTTGGAGATATAGGGTGTGACTGGTAACCTTAAAAAAATAATAGGAATAAAAAGGAAAAGAACAAAAAAATAATAATAATAATAGGAATGGATTGGAATATTTGGTACATATTGTTCCTTTCCAAGTTTGATGAATAATTATTTTACTCTATAATTCTCTGCAAAAAAAGGAATGAGGGGGAATGAGCTGTAATAAAAATTACTTGTGAATGATATAATTGTTTGGGAATGAAGAGGAATTATTTGTTCCCTACAATTTCTTTGGTCACCAGTCACACCCATAGATGATTTGGAACTAATAGACAATATTAAATTAGATCATATGGTTTTCTCTTTCCTTTTAAACCAGAGTAAATATCCTGATTTACGTCTTTCCTTTAACAGAGCAGTATTTTCCGTAACATGATTTCTTCCATTTATTAAAAATATATACGGTAGAGTATTATTAGTTAACATGATTTGCTTATTTCCTATTTAAATAGAGAGAATTGAGTTGTAATTTGAGTGGAAGATAATAATTTGGTGGCATGATTTGTTTTTTTTGTTTTTAAAGGAAATTTCCATGTGTTTTTAAGAAGATGAGCATAATTTGTAGTGGGCATAGTTTGTAGCAAAAATTTAAAATTGTTTCTAAACTTTATTAAATTGTATCTAGAAGAAAGTGCTGTGAAATAATTGGTGAGAGAACCCTTGGAGATCATCAAAAAAAACTTTGTCAAGAACTATGTATTCATAGTTTTTAAAAGTAAAAGAGAAGGTATTCATTTCTCAAACACAACTCAAAAATGGAAACCAACTTAATATAACATAGACGCCAAACTTGAGAAAAGTAAAGAAATAAGTATTCATTTTTCAGACACAACTCTGAAATGGAGACCAACTTAATGTAAAATAGATGCCAAACTAAGAAAAAGTGAAGGAAAAGGTATTCATTTCTCTATACTGGGACGCTTCCCGTTCTTCTTGTCAGTAATCTCGTCCACGATGATACTCTCACCAATGGAGATTCATTGCTTTCAATGTTCTGGCTTTCAATGTTTTCATCAATGATCCGGGACACCGTGAAAGTTAGTCGAGACAATGTGAAGTTATAGGTTGTGATCTCTCTATCTGAAATTTGCACCTGCGGCCGATTATCTTTTTGAGACAGGTTGGAAACTCAATGTTGATTATTTCTGTTTTGCCATGGTCACCCTGGGAAAAACACGAAGTTAAATTTAACAGTGGGAAAAAATTTTGCTTGATTGAATATGTAGAGTAGCATCTACCTCATTAGTTTTGTTTAGAACATCATCTGCATTTTTTCCTGCAAGATTGATCCCATATTTGTCAAAAATGACAAATGTTGCCTCCTCTTGATCGAAATCACGAACCATAACTTTAAAACGGTAGCTGTATATTTAGAGTAAATACAGAAGCATAATCGTTAGTTAATTTTGTTGTATCATTAAGTAAAGATGGTTGATCTGATTATTAAATGTTGATGATTAAGGTATTGATTGGCAATAGATTTTGAAATGGTTTTTGGTTTTAGTTTCTCTTAAAATCAATTTTATAGCCATTCAAGATTTTGGAAAAAAAGATTTCCTACAAAATAGGGAATCTAGTTTTTGAGTGTCCCACTTAACTTTCAAAAGAAAACCAAAAACCAAGTTTTTACAGTTTCTTTTTAAAAACTCACGTTTTGTTTTTTTTTTAATATTTTAGAATTTTTTTGTAAATAATAAATATGATCCTTCAAATCCAAAATCTAAATCTAAAATCTAAAAACCAAAAACTAAAATCAATAAACCAAAATCTAAAACTAAAAACCAGCCAGACATTCAAGGCCTAAACCTTATCACGCCTATGTCGTTCGTTTTTGGCATTTGGGTAGTATAAACTTATTTCAGACTTGCCCAATTATTTCTTGCATTTGCAAGAGATGTAGTACCATCCACGTTGGTCTAGAACATTGATAATTGTTGCCAAACAATAGAAGTTGACCACCTGTTAATCATATGTTGAATGAAAATTTTTTAAGAATCATTCAATGGGACATGCGCAAACAGATTGCTTCTAGATTCTAAGATAACCTAAGCGGTTACAAAGACTGAGGTTCATCAATTCAATTTACACAGTTATATTAACTGACAACTCTTTCTCGAGATTCATTACTAATATGAAAGGGTAAGGCCTAAAGAGAAGGTACGCCAGCTAAATTCCAGTAGAAAGATTACAAGAGTGGTTCTTAACTATATGTAGAGATTCCGTTTGTCTATTGTAGTGACTTCAGCTATTATTGGCAACTATGAATAGATCTTGGCAACCCCAAACCATATTATCTGAAGATTTTCAGACGATATATTGTTTGATCTCATTGAGTGTAACTGTCTCCAATTTGGTAATATCAGATAATGAGCTAGTAAGAGCGGGCATGATATCCTTGTCTTTACCTAGCCTATAACATGCTTTTGATAGGTCAGTCATAATGGAGACTAACCTTGTAAATTTTTTTCTAACCATGTCATGAATTCTTTTGTTTAGTCGATCTTTCAATTAAAGAAAAAGCAGGTGGATGAGGTTGAGCTGAGTATAGCGGCCCTAGGATAGTTGTAGATATTTTAATAAATGCCTGAATACTGTATGGCAAAAAGTGTGAGTTATTAAGTAGGTGAGTAAGATTACCCCTATTGTTTTTGGGATCACAGTTGTAATGAGTAGGACAGCTGGTTGGGTTTCACTGTTGTTCCACCGTTCACGAAATTTAGCGGCAATGTTGCCCCATAGATAAATACGAATGGTTTGTCCGCTGTTTTGGCCAAGAAATCAAACAAAGGTTTACTGGTAACTTACTTTAATTAGGGACCAAATTTAACGTTAACTCTGGTGAATAATTTTTTCTTTCATAAAGAGATTCAATAACACTCTATATTTTGTATCTGTTACCAAAAGATTATGGTGCTGTTTCCAAACTCCTTGATGATTGAATATTGTCACCGCTTATGAGGCGTAGCTGTCCAATGACATCTACCAATATAAAAAAAGGAATAAGTATTACTAAAATATTGTAGTATTTGGAATATCACTTTCCAAGCACGGTTGATAATTAATATATACACATATATCACTGTCTAGATCTGTAAGACTCGATTACCACATCAAATAATAAAGAAATATCAAATACTCAAACGTGAAAAAAGACAACAACTACTCTAAACAAAATCAAGTAATCAATCACCACGCTCCTAAATATTTCCTATTATTTGGATTAAAGATCAGTTGGACAATACTAACACAAATCAAATATTTATTCCAGGAGTAAGTATTAAAAAAGTATTGAAGCAACTGGAACAAATAGGAGAGAAAATTACATATCGTAGAGGTGGGTGTTCATATCAGCAATTGCTACAAAATCATCGAAAGTGTGCAGTCTAAACTTCTGGGTTTGTAAATCAGTCTCCCTCAGACAGTGGCACCTCGACCATTTTTGTCTGGTCAGTGAAACAAATGGTCTTCTCGTTGTCGGACACCTTATAAAGGGCTTTGCAGGGGTTAACAATGAACCTCTTCAGCTTGTAGACAGTGTTGGATTTCAGATCATCTTCAAAGCGGTGCAGCCTGTTTGCCGAGATGAAGGATTGAACTGCATTCGACTGTTTTTTTTTTAGCTTTCTTGTCTGGGCAAAAAATTGTGTAAGAGTTATGTGGTGAAGAAAGGCATAGACATACCTCAGAATGACTGAGTAGTAATTCAATTCCCGTGAGTATGTTATCTTTTACGAAATTGCGAGCTTCCCAAAAGTCGATCAACCTGACGATGATTTCCTCATTGCAAAATTGAGCTTGAGTTATGTCAAAAACTTGGAAACTCAAAGGCTGGGCTGATTCGGAGAGAGAGTTGGATGACATAATTCAGTTGAGCAGATTGTATGCAACTTTTCTGGTGTATATGATTGGTTTTTGTGGGGTGGGTTTTATATAACTGCCTGGTATTCAATTGGAGAGGTGTGGGGGTGGCCATTAAAATCATACAGTTAAAACGGACTGCACAATGAAGATAGAAGACAGAAGGGAAAGGAAAATTGTTTGAGTTTTCTTGGTTTTAGGTTACGGCAAAGAGATGGGAGGAAGAAGATAGAACAATTTGGGAATCGCTCTTTTAATCAGGAAAATAGTCGTGCTAAATACCTGACTATGTGTGGAACATTTGGGCTTGTTTAATATTTCATGTTACTTACTATATAGCTTTTATTTTCTTATCGTGGCCCAATTTATTTTACAGTTTTTTTCTTCTTTACTTGGCTAATTTTGTTTATCTCCTGATTAAGGAGTTTTTTTTATGCCATGTGGCAATGTCTGAGCATACTTTCTTTTTACATACGTAGATAGCCTCAGGAGCCCCAAAACTTTTTCTTTCATTTAGTATATATATGTAAACTATTGTCTTAATTTGTATTTTTTTTCCAGCAAACATTAATTAAAGGAAATATAAAATAACTATTTTAAGATATGATGTTACATACATAGATATATGTGTTATACACTGAGAAAATACATAAAAATAGATTTTAATGATGTTTTCTGAAAAATAGATTTATTCGCTAACCATTCAGAATTTTTTTTATTTATTTAATTTTAGCCATGTTCAGCCCATAATCATTTGCAACCAGTAGTGCAACAAAAAATTATACATATATCATCACTATGTTTATAGCACCAAGACACCACGTCAACTCTCTTTTTCAGTCGTTGTGGCAAGCTTTGTTGGATAATCAGAAACTTTAAAAACCCAACAACAATAGTATCTCATATTTTAAACTTCCAATACATTGCTGGCGACTATTTTTAATTCTGATACCGCTAAAAGTACCTTTTTTGGAGTCTATTTTGGTCGCACCGCTGATCGCGAGTGACTATGGACTGAATAGAACTTTTATATTTAATTTGTTTCTAATTTAATTTGTTTGCAGCACCAGTAACTGAATTTTTTTGCAAACCACATCTTCAACCCTGATGTATCTAAACTGTAGTTCTGGAAAGTAGATACAATAGTACTAATTATCTTGTATCAAAGTCTCTTTAAGATATTCAGATACTTCTTTATTGTCTTTGTTGAGATGTCGTCTATTGCATATGCCAGTATCTTGTTATATTGATGAATCATCTCCAATTTATATATGGCCAATTTAACTTTGAGATCAAATACTATTCAAGGATCCCAAATCAAAACTTGAAAATTATTTCTGAATTTAAAGAAATCGAAAATATAGGTAGGAAGGATTGTGTGGTCACTACAAAAAATATGGGCATTGATAGCACATTATAATAGCACGGGTTTCCAAAGTGCTACGTACAAAAGAAATAAGATTTTAGTTTCGATTAATAGCAATGTAATAACGCTAATATATGGAAAATTTACGCGGGATAACAAAATCATTAATTCTGCCTAATTTTAAATTAAAATTTCTCTAAACCGCCTAACACTTAACTTTTTTCTCTCTTCGATAACACTTTACTTTTTTTCCCCTTTCTCTAAAATACTTACTTGACAAAACAGCTCTTTTGTCCAAAACCAAAACCTACCCAGAAATCATCGACGCCATTCTATATTGTACATCTGAGGTCGATTTCATCCTCCGTCAGAAGTTCGCCTCCCTCAATTTCATCTGAAGGCAAGTTTTCTTTTGTCAACACGATTCCATTCTCATTTTGTTTCGGAGCTTTGCTCTATCAGTTCGTCCTCTCATGTTCCCGCTCTCATTTTGTTTCGGAGATTTAGGGTTTTATTTCATGACTTGGAGCTTGTCCGATTTGTTGTTAGATCTAAACTTGAATTGGTAGATTTGTCGATTTGTTGTTAGATCTAAACTTGAATTGGTAGATTTGTTCAATTACTGGATTTAAAATTAGTTGGATGACGCTTGATTCAGCGAAAGAAAAATCATTTGCTTTTGTGTAGGTTATGTTATTTTTATGCTCTCTAATTTTGAGTATATTCATTGTGTATACTCATTGTGTTATTTTTTCAAGTGTTGGTGACAGGTTATATATACACATCTAACAAGCTACATATTTTTCCATCATACGGCAGGTTAGTTCTATATATAACTCAGATTTTTATTGTCATTTTTTCTTGTTAATGTGTGATGTGTGTTATATGAGTACACTGAATTCTGTTTTTATCTTTATCTACTGTTAGATTTTGTTGATTAATTACATTATTGTGGCTGTCATTATTTTTTTTTTTTCTTGTTTATGTGTGATGTGTTTGTTATTATATTACATTGACTATTGTTGCTTCTTTCTCGTAGTTACATTCTAATTGTTGTAAAGAGTTTGATTTGGTTTGAAAGTTATATGAATATGAAATATTGTTCTAACGGTTTTTATTAAGGTGAGATCATATAATGTTGGACAAGACATGGGTGCATCTTTGTAGACTAGATCCTGGTTATGAGAGAGGAGCATGGAATTTTGTCCGGGCTGTGGCTGCTGATAAAGGAGAGAATCAGTTGATAATCTGTCCTTGCAATGACTGTCGAAATGTAGATCGTCATTCCTGCAGTGATGTAGTTGATCATCTTGTGACAAGGGGTATGGATGAGGTTTACAAAAGGCATAAGGACTGGTACCATCATGGAGAAGTTTGCTCAGTTTCTGAAGGTTAAAGGAAAGTAAACCAGTGTCATGAAGAGATTGCTAGGTTATACAGAGCTGCTCAGTATGTAAATCATGATATGGCTACTCCGGCTGAGTTGTGCGATATTGCAGAGGGAGAGGACAAGGAAGAAGATGCATTTCTAGCAAAGGTAGCAGATGCGGAAACCCCATCATATCCAAACTGTGCAACCCATAGTAAGCTATCAGCTATTGTCACATTATTTCGACTCAAGACAGAGAATGGCTGGTCTAACAAGAGCTTCAATGACATGCTAGAGACACTACCAAAGATGTTACCAGATGACAATGTGCTACATACTTCATTGTATGATGTGAAGAAGTTTTTTAAGTCTTTTGATATTGGCTATGAGAAGATTCATGCGTGTATCAATGACTGCTGCCTATTCAGGAAGACGTTAAACAAGCTTGACCATTGTCCAAATTGCAAGGCTTCAAGGTGGAAGATGACCATGGAAACCAATGAGGTGAAGAAAGGTGTCCCACAGAAAGTTTTACGGTACTTTCCCATAATCCCAAGGCTGAAGCGGATGTTTCGGTCTGAGGAAACGGCCAAAAACTTAAGGTGGTATGCTCTTAACAAGAGTATTGATGGGAAACTCAGACATCCTGTAGATTCTGTCACTTGGGATCAAATGAGTGAAAAATATCCTTCATTTGCAGCTGAGGAAAGGAATATCCGCCTAGGACTATCCACAGATGGGTTTAACCCTTTCAATATGATGAATACTCAGTATAGTTGTTGGCCTGTTGTATTAGTAAACTACAACCTTCCACCGCATCTATGTATTAAAGAGGAGAATATTATGCTCACCTTGCTAATTCCTGGTCCACATCAGCCTGGTAACAGTATTGATATCTATTTAGAACCTTTAATAGAGGACTTACAGCATTTGGACCCAAGGAGAGTTAACTTATGATGTCTTGAGTAAATCTGTGTTTACTCTTAAGGCAATGCTTCTATGGACTATCAGTGATTTTCCAGCCTATGGAAATCTGGCTGGATGCAAAGTAAAAGGAAAAATGGGCTGTCCTTTGTGTGGTAAACACACTGATAGTATGTGGCTTAAGTATGGGAGAAAGCATGTTTACATGCGCCATAGAAAGGGTCTTCCACCATCGCATATGTATCGGGTTAAGAAGGCTTGATTTGATGGGTTTCGGAACATGTGAGAAAGTCTAGGATATTAAGTGGTCATGATATTTCCCATTTGTTGCGAAATTATAAAAATAAATTTGGGAATGTTAAAGAGCATGCGAGGAAAAGAAAAAGGACTGCATGTGTTGAAGAGGAAAATAACAGTGATGGTTTATCTAGTGATTCTGAGGAAGAGGAAGAAGAGGAAATAGATGAAGAGGAATTATCTAGATGGAAGAAAAGGTCAATATTCTTCAATCTGCCGTATTGGGAGGTGTGTTATATGTTTATCTATTATTTTTTTTCAGTATGAATGAAATATGATGTGTCTAAGTTTTCTTGTTTAATGTATTTTTTATGTAGGAACTCCCTGTAAGGCACAACTTGGATGTCATGCATATAGAGCGCAATGTAGCTGCTAGTATTGTCTCAACACTTCTGCATTGTGGCAAATCAAATGATGGGCTTAGTACTCGTAAAGATCTGGAACATCTTCGTATAAGGAAAGATTTGCACCCTATGACGAGAGGTAAAAGAACTTATCTTCCACCAGCGCCTTGGTCTTTGTCGAAGATAGAAAAACAAATATTCTGCAAGAGACTTAGTGACTTTAAGGGGCCTGATGGGTATTGTTCAAACATTTCGAGGGCTGTCTTGTTAGAAGATTGTAAAGTGACAGGTCTAAAGTCTCATGATTATCATGTCTTGATGCAACAGCTACTCGTGGTTGCAGTTAGAGGGTTATTACCAAAAGGTCCAACACTAGCAATCATACGTTTGTGTGCATTCTTCAACCATTTGTGTCAGCGAGTTCTTGATAGGGAACAACTTTCAGTAATGGAAACTGAAATTGTTGAAACTCTGTGTTTGTTTGAAATATATTTTCCACGTAGTTTCTTTGATATCATGGTTCACTTGGTCATACATCTCGGAAAGGAAGTTATAGACTAGGTGGCCCAGTTCAATTTCGTTGGATGTACCCTTTTTGAAAGGTAATAATTTTAGTTACAGTATGTTTAGTTACAAAACAATTTAATTTTATTTAAGACTTTAATGTAACTATGTGCAGGTACATGAAAGTGTTAAAAGACTTTGTTAGAAACCCAGCTAGACCAGAGGGTTGCATTGCTGAGTCATATCTAGCAGAAGAATGCGTCAGATTCTGTAGTGATTTTCTCAAAAAGACAACAAGTGTAGAGGAAAAATTAGATAGGAATACAGAGTATGAAACAACTCTATCCTAGGTGGCCGCCCAATATCAGCAGGCACTTCAATTACTCTATCTGATATGGAGAAAAAATTAGCCCATCTTGCAGTCCTTCATAATACGGCTGTGTCATGGACACATATGTCGAGTAAGTTTTCTATTACATTAACTGAAAATTTCATTTACATAATGAGGTTGTCAATTTGTAACTGATTAGTTTTCATCTTTTACACAAGCATGCACCTATAGTATCTACAAGACTCAAATGCAAAATGTAGACGTGATACAACCGTTTTATGGCGTACTCATACTCAGAATTTTGCATTGTGGATAAAAGATAAGGCAATTATTACTTACTCTTTATGAAATTTATGTACTGATCATGAGAGTAATTAGAATACTTTCTGACTTTAATTAATGTTGTGTAGATATGTATTGATTCAGATCAAAATGATGAAAAAGTAAAATGGTTAGCATATGGTCCACGGAGTAAAGCAAGATCATATACAGGTTATATAGTTAATGGCCAGCGGTTTCAGACGACTTCAGTTTCTAGGCAATGTCAAAATAGTGGGGTTTTCTATGAGGCAACTGCAATGTGTAGATCAAGTGCAAAGGATACTTCACAAGTGGCAGACTTAGTTACATACTATGGGAGAGTAATAGACATTATATTGCTGGAGTATAATGTCTTCTACATTCCTATTTTCCGGTGTCAATGGGCAGTTAACGGTAACGGAGTTAAAGAAGAAGATAGGTTCACCTTAGTTAACTTGAATCAGAGTCAAGCTTCATTTATGAGGGATCCATTCATATTGGCATCTCAGGCTAAACAAGTCTTTTACTCGAAGGATAATGATCAATCTGGTTGGTCTGTAGTGTTACGAGGTCCTTCTAGAAGATATACTGAGGAAGTGGAAGAATATTGGAACGGAGATAATATTGGACCACTGCCACCAATAATTCCTCAAGATGTTGATTTTGAAGAAGAAGATGCTCAAAATGCTCGAACTGATTGTGAAGGCATATATGTGTGATATGATTTCTGTTTGTTTATGTGTTTCTGTGTTTATGTATGATTGCTGATTGACTGTCTGTTTATGTGTTAATGTATGTCTGTCTCAATTCTTTTGTTTTTATTAACAGTTACTAACATGTGTGTTATATGTTTCAGGTGAATTAAAATGGGTAGGAAAAAAACTAAGAGGACCCCGAATTCAAAGAAATTCAAGAAGAAATCTGGTATTGATGATGAGCCAGAATTTGTTGGTACAGTGAATCCTAATAAACTTGGAGTAATAGTGAACAAAGTAAGGGAGCATGAGGAATGAAACGTTAGTGAAGGAAATGAGAATGGGGAGGAAAGTGTGAATGAAGCAATAGATCACGAAGAAGACAGAGTGCATGAAGAAATAGAGAATGAGGAAGGTGCCGTGAATGAAGAGATAGAGAATGAGGAAGAAATACATCTTATAGAAGAAGAGATTGAGGAAGGACGAGGGATTGGAGAAGGAGAGAATGAGGAAGGACGAGGGATTGAAGAGGAAGAGCCTATTGGTGATGTTGAAATGTCAGAAGAAATTCCAGAACAACCTAAACGTAAGAAGTATAGAGGTCCGACCAAGATGAAGAACATAGCCAAAGATCCAAATGTTCGTGAAAGAGTTGACTTCAATGATATGGGAGAGCCAATTGGTCCGGGATCACTGAAGTTGTCGTCTTATCTAGGTCCATTAGTACGGGAACATGTTCCTGTCACAGTTGAAGATTGGAGGAAAATCAGTGATGAAGTCAGAACAGTTCTGTGGAAATCTGTTCAGGTAACAATTCTTTACATGCGCATCTGTCAATATTTGTTATATGCTTATGTTTTGATGGTTAACTCTGTAAATTATGTGTACGTTAATATAGGCTAGGTTTGAGCTTGATGAAGAGTACCAGAAGAATGCTGTAATGGGGCAGATGGGATGCCTCTGGAGGGCTTCAAAATCAGGACTTGTCTCGCAGATAAGGTTAAAATCTACTAACCAAGAGAGAATGAATCTGAGACCAAAGAATGTTACACCACCAGAATGGCGTAAATTTGTGAAGCTCAAAACTAGCTCCGCCTTTACAGTTATCAGTGAATCCTACAAGGAGAGAAGGCGACAACAAATACCGCACACTTGTAGCCGCAAAGGAATGGTCAGGCTGGCAGAAGATATGGTAACATCTATTACCTTAACTATGATAACTTAAATATACAAAATCACAAAGTTTGAACGATGTGTTGTGTTATGTAACAGAAACAATAGAGTTCAGAACCAGCTCAAGTGACTAGATTAAAGGTTTGGGTCAAGTCACATACTATAAAGGATGGTACTCCAGTCAACACGAAAGCAGCTGAAAAATTTGTATGTTATTGAATTTTGTTCTTTATTCTCATTTTTCGTTTCGTCTTTATTCACAATTTCCATATGCATATGTATGTTTTGTTATATACGCAGAAGAAGGCATCTGAGTTCATTGATAATACTGCTTCATCAACTTTAACAAAACCACGCGAAGACCCCCTTTCACAAGTATTAGGACCTGACAATCCAGGTCGTCTTCGGGCAATGGGCAGAAGCATGAGTAAGACCAAGTTAGCTTGTTTTCAAGTTAAGCAAAAGTTTTATAGTTGACATGGAAGAGAAACAATATAAGTTGGTTCACAGAGTTCATGAATTGGAAGATGAAATTGTGAGAATGAAACAGGTTTGTTAAGCTCAAATAATTATTAGTTGTAATATTAATCTGATAGTTATTATATATTTTGTTTGACTGGGTTTTAATTGTGGTAGAGGTAATAACCTGAAGTTGGTGAGAACTCAGCTTCTGCAAGAGGAAGAGTAAGTAATTTGTATGACATTAGTTTGTAGTTGTGCTTGTTATATGAGCTTAAAAAGATTTTCTCACAATTTTAAAATAAAATTATTGTAAAGTGTTAACACACAAGCACATCGCCGCTGTGTGTTAGTTGATTGGTCTGGTACTGATGACCACGTGGCTGAGGGACTTCTTCTTTCATCTGATCCGGAGGACTTCGTCAATGACATCCCCTTGGGCCCTCTCGCTGTTAAAGCGTTGGTTGATAAAGCGATCAACTCAGAAGCCTTTATTTGGAGACCTGCACCAGGGATGTATACTGTTGACCAAGCTGTCGAACAAATGATTGCATGGCCAGTCAGTAACTGTGTTCCTTCAGACGATGGACTGTACTATGAAGACATTCTTCTTAGAGTAAAATTTCTTATTCACTTATAATACTTATTATTAATTTAATGTGTTGATATATTTCTTATATTATTGTCTTATGCATTTTATAGAGTCCAATAACAGACTGTTTGAACAAATGTAAACTCTTGGATTGGTCTGGTGATAATGATGAAGTGGTTGCAGAGGGCCGTTGGCAGTGTAATGAACCTAATCCGTTGGTTAATGATATTCCTCTAGGACCAAACGCTGTGAAAGTCTTTGTCGATGTGGTACATGGAAAACAGACATTTTTATGGAGGCCTATGGCACAAATTAGGTACCTTGGAGATGCTGTGAAGTTATTCGTAGCATGGCCTGCGAGTAATTGTGTTTTCTATGAGACTACAGATGCACCATGGCAAAGAACGCCCACAACCTCTAGAAAAGCACCAACTCCAAAACTGCATCAAAAGGTACAAATTCTACAACTACAGTTTCTGAATCTCCTACAAAGAAAGCAACAGCATCATGTACTCCACAAGCACCTATAAAGAAAAATTCACCAACACTTACTCAGTCTCCACAAGCGCATATAAAGAAAAATCTACCAACACTTGCTCAGTCTCCACTTCGAAGATCTCTGGTAATTTGTGTTACATTTGGTATTAAGTGGTTCGTAGATTTTGTTTATTTAACTATAACTAATTGTTTCTATTGCAAACATTCTAGCGTCACCCTCCAAATGATTCTCCCAAAGAAAATCAGAAGTGCAAGTTAATGGAACTTAGCGGAAAGAATCAAGTTGTTGCTGAAGGACGTTGGGCTTCAGACAACCCAGACCAGAGTGTTCACTTTGTTCCCTTGGGTCCTAATGCAGTTAGAGTTTGGGTTGATATAGTGAACATAAGTACTGCAGCAGTTTGGAGGCCATCGTCTGAAATAGAGTGTATGGGAGATGCAATAGGAACATCTATTGCATGGCCAAAGGAGAAAGTGATATTATGTTAGAATTATCAGGTTTACTCAACTACTATTTCTATTTGTATTGAGACTTGAATGATGGTTTAGAATTCTGTAATGTATGTATTGTTGGATTGGTAATGAGACTTGTTTGTGTTGGTTTGAGACATGTTTGACAATTGTGTAAAATGAGGTTGTGAAATCAGGTTTCAGGATAGTATGAAAGCCATATTGCATAGCATTATTTCATCTGTTTTGTAAATTACTACAGCATTAAAATGTGCTACAAAAAACAATATATAACATGTACGTATTGCTATAATATAACTGATATAGCGTGAATTTGAAAAGTTATCATAAAAGAAATAATAGTCTGTAAAAACAACGCTATCATATAACAATTATAGCATCAATATAAAATGTTATCGTAAGCTTCAGAAATCAATAGCAAGTTAAAAAAATGCTATCAAATGTTTCATATACGATAACACACGGAAAAACGTTATAATATGATGGTAACCTATTATACCTGGGGCAGAGATAGCATTTGATAATTCGCTATCATCTATTGCTAACAACGCCCATATATCTTGTAGTGGGTATTAAGATCGGAATTTTAAAAGATGAAACCATGTAGGCCGCTTGGGGGGGGGGGGGCTTNGGAACTGAAATAAATAATCATAGACGCTCACCGGATTTTGGTCAGACAAAACCTATCCCGGAGAAAAAGAAAAAGAATTAGAAATTACAAAATAAGTATCAACTTCAAGAGTCTAGGTTTATTTAAAAGATAAATCTTAATAAAGCAACCAAAAAGAAGAATATATCTGACAACCGAGGTACCGAGCCAACACCAGCCGGAAACCGCAGAAATTGGGGAGAAACAGTTTCATTAGACAATTATTTTTCTTAATTTGTATCTATTTTTTACTATTTAAACCATTTTTATATTTTTATCATTTAACTTATCACTTTAATTGTCTGAACCATAATTTTTCTATTTTGACTCACACACTAGCTTCAGTTGATTTTCATAATCTTTTTGATCTACATGATATGTACCACTAGATTTTCTTTTACCATTCGAACTTTGGTAACTCTTAGTTTTGTGGTTTATTGTACCCCGCCGAAGAACACAAGTATGATCTTTTGGGTTATAGTGCTATAAAAATTTAGAGACTGAGTTGCAACTAATTAGCGATTATTTTGCGAGTAAATATAAATAGTCGCTAATTAGCGACTACCCTAAGTAACAACTAACTACAATTAGCAAAGCTGTAGTCGTAAAAATAGCGACTAAATAGTGATTATATTCATAGGTAACAAAGCCAGAGTCGCAAGATTGTAACAGTCGCCAATTTAGCGACTATATAGTGATCATATTCGGTGGGTGACCAAACAGTCGCTATTTAGTCGCAAACAAAAACCACGTTCTAATCATTTTAGGTTGGTGTACTTATTTTTACGACTGTATATTGTAATCTTTAAGTTGAATTGAAATGGAGTCGCAAATCAGTCGCAAACTAATCTATATATACCCACAGCTCGCACATTCTTTCCTTTCACTCCAAAATCTTCTCTCATCACATACCAAACACAGAAAATACAGAAATTTATTTTTAAAGGTTTTTTAAGAAAAATATCTGGAAATTACAATATCAGAGAATGGATTTATAAAAAGGTTTGATGAAGAAACATGAAATTTTTTGGCAGATTTCAGAGCTGGGGTGGATCATCAATTCATGACATTTTCAAATAGTCAACCTCTTGCGCAGAGCAATGACAGTAAGTTTCACTGTCCTTATAATGTTTGCGAGAACGAAAAATTTATGCTGGAAAGTAAAGTTCGGAACCATTTGTATAAAAATGGATTTATGCCAGATTATTACGTTAGGTATATGCATGGAGAACAAATTAATTTTAGTTTGGGAACGAGTAATAATGTTGATACGATGTGGGCAAGTAGAAGTAAAGAAATGGATAATGTAGTAGAAGATAGATATGTTGATATGGTGAATAATGCATTTCGTGAAAACGTTAATTTGGATAAGTATAATCAGTATGATAGTTATCAGAGTGTAGAAGAATATGGTAATTATCAGAATGTAGAAGAACCTCCACATAATTATTCAAAAAAATTCTACGAAGGAGCGCAAAATCCATTACATGATGGTTGTCGTGAAGGGCACTCGCAGTTATCCTTAGCTACTCGAGTCATGCATGATAAGGAAGAACATAATATGAGTGAAAGATTAGTGGATTCCGTATGTGAAATGCTTTCGGAGTATTTATCAGAAGGAAACTATGCACCCGGTTCATATTACGAGACATACAAATTGATGCGTAATTTGGGCCTCCCATATCATGCAATTGATGTTTGCATTAACAATTATATGATCTTTTGGAAAGAAGATGAAATGTTAGATAAGTGTCGGTTTTGTGAATCACCAAGATGGAAGCCTAACAAACAACGTCACAGGACCAATGTACCATATAGTCGTATGTGGTATATACCTATTACTGACAGATCAAAGAGAATGTAACAGAGCGAGAAGACTACAGCGGCAATGTAATGGCATGCCGAGCACCAAGCAAAGGAGGGAGAAATGTATTATCCGTCTAATGCGGCAGACTTTAAATATTTTCAAGATCGACATCCTCGATTTTCCCAAGAAACATGTAACGTGTATGTTGGATTATGTACAGATGGGTTCAATACATTTGGCATGTCTAATAATCATTCGTTGTGGCCTATGATATAATTTATCCCCTGGTATGTGCATGAATACTAAGTACTTGTTTCTTACAATTATAAATTCTGGGCCTCCTCCGACCTTTTATTGACGAGTTAAAAGAATTGTGGTATACTGGAGTCGATGTATATGATGTATCCTTGAATCAAAATTTTAATCTAAAAACAGTGTTGTTATGGACGATAAGAAAATTTCCAGCGTATAGCATGTTATCAGGATGGAGCACCCATGTCAAATTGTCTTGTCCAATTTTCATGGAAGAAACAAAGTCTTTTTATCTGCCGAATGGAAGAAAGACGTGTTGGTTTGATTGTCACCGAAAATTTCTGCCTCGTGATCATCTACTGAGAAAAAATAAAAAATAAAAACTTTTTGAAAGGAAAAGACACTAGGAACGAGTATCCACATGAATCTTTTACTGGTGAACAAGTTTATTCGTATCGATTGCGTCCTCTCTACCGAAAACTAAGGATGTTGGTGAAAACGGTCATGAAAAAAAATGTCTGGCTTTGGAAAGAAGCATAACTAGCATAAAGAAAGCATATTCTTGGAGCTGCCGTACTAGAGGGACCTCAATCTTTGACATAATCTCGATCTTATGCATATTGAGAAGAATTTTTTTTTTTTACAACATCATTAAAACTCTTATTCGCGTTAAAGATAAATCAAAATGCAACATCCCATCAAGATTGAATATAGAAAATCTGTTCTCGGCCATACTTGCATTTTGATAGTGAAGGTAAAACTCCTTTTCCTGCGTACTTATTGACAGACGAAGCCAGAACAAGTTTATTGGAGTATGTGAAACATGATATCAGATTGCCTGATGGTTATGCTTTAGACTTAGCTAACTGTGCTGATATGGCTAATGTAATGTTTTCGGGGATGAAGAATCATGATTGTCATGTTTTTATGTAGCGCCTATTTCCATTTTTCTTTGCAGACATCCTAGACCGGAACGTCCACCTCGCATTAGCATATACTAAGTAAATACAGTTATATGAATATGCATTAACTGCAATTGGTTAATATAAAAACTTTGCAGAAAAATCGTGTCCAAATTCTAAAACAAAATATAATTTTGATCATTTGCAACTTGGAAAATATATTTTCACCATCTTTTTTCGATGCGGTGGAGCGCCTCCCTATACATCTCCCATATAAAGCTGAATTAAGTGGTCCTATCTAATATAATTGGATGTATCCTTCTGAAAGGTTATTCAAAAAGTTAAAAGGAAAAGTAAAGACCAAAAAATATGCGGTAGGATCGATTGTTCAATCATATCTAAATGATGAGATAGCTTATTTCACAAAGCATTATTTTGCCTCAAATATACAAACAAAATCAAGGTACGTAAAAAAAGTTTATAGTTATTCACATATGGAGATGACACATGATAAATATTGTAAATCTTTTTTAACTATTTTGGCCAAGTTAACAAGATTCGCTGAAGGTGAATCCCCTATATATCATGTCCCTCGAGTACCTGACATATTTACTCATGCTGGTCGTCCAAGTGGAGAAATGCATGAAATATGATTTTTAGAGGAAGACTATCGATGTGCACATGCATATGTTTTGAGAAATTGCGAGTATTTTCAGCCATTTTAGAGGTATAATATGTCAATACTTAACTTAACTTTTAACATATATATTAATCCATTTAGTGTCTCATATTTATCCGTGTTGGTGTTAAACAGTATGTTCGAGGAGTTTATTTCTGAAAAATATCCGCATCTTTCCTAAAAAGAACTCTCCGCGAAAAGAGCCGGTGAATATCATTTGTGAGTGAAAAATTATGTATGTTTGAATAATTTTGTTAAGTATGTTTTATGCTATATGTGTATTCATATTTCTATATATTTGATATATATATTCTATCTATATGTGCAGGTCACTTACTGGAACACCACAAATCCTTTTTCTATTTTGGTTCAAGAAATAATGCATGGACCCGTCAACAAGGCTAAAACTTGGCCTATTTATTTTACAAGATGATATTTGTTTCATACGTACAATCACAGTGATGGACGAAAGACATGTAATTATAGTGTATGTGTGAAAGGAGAGATTTATACTGATGCATCTGATGCAGCTGATGTCCACGAGATCTTAACGGATATAATAGAACTCCAATACGAGGGGTTGGTTAATTTGAGAATCACATTTTTTAAGTGTAAGTGGTATGACTCTGTTCTCGGTAGAGACACTCGGAGGAGTAATGCTGGCATTGTAGACGTTCTTTCATCGAAACAGTATAATAAATACTAAATATTTATTATAGGTCAGTACGTTCATATAAATCTTAACTATAAATATTTTTTATTTTTATGCTAACTTCTACATATTTATTTGGCACAACCTCTCAAGAAGATCAACTTTGTTATATCTCGTACCCATACACGAAGAGACAAAAGAATTTGTGGCTCAACGTTGTTAAAGTGAACATGAAGGAAAATATTTTTGAAGAATATGTCAACACCAAACCAATTTTTTTACAAAAAGAAAATGATGATCATGTAATGATGACTACAATTGAAGATCTTGCTGTTGACAATTTGGTACATCGAATAAGCTCAATCAATCTCGATTACAATGCCGGGGATGCAGAACCAGAAAACAAATTTGAATGTAATATATCATCTTCGGATGATGAAGATACCAATGATGAAGGAATTTGCTAAAGTGTTTAAATTATTGATTTTCTCTTAATTTTTCTTTTTCTCTTATTTATCAACAAGCTTTTAAATAAATAAATTTTGAAAGCTTGTTATCAAAAAAAAATGTTATGTTTATTTTTCATAGTTATGTTAATTTGTATTTTATAGTCACATAATTATGTTAATTTTAATTAAGTTAATTAAGTTAGTAAGATGTTAAAAAAAAATATTCCACTAACTCATTTAATTCACCATACTTATTAATATCAAATCCAAAAAAAATTAGTTTTGGCTCTTTTTCCATTAGGCCTGCGAAAATATTTGCGAAAAAATTGGCAAATTTCTCTAAGTATGCCGCCTCTTCTCTCTACTCCTAATTTCTTCTTCCTGCTATATTCTCTCTCGATAGTTCCGGAAAAATCAATCCTAACTCTCTTTTGATTCTCAATTCCTCTCTCTCTTTGGATTATCCTCTTGTTCTCTCTCAATTCTCCTCTCTTTCTCTCTCGTTTCGTCTCCTTAAATCCTCTCTCGATTCTCCTCTCTTTCTCTCTTGATTCCTCTCTTCAATCCACTGTCGATACGTCTCTTCAATCTACTCTCGATTCCTCTCTCTTTCGGTATTGCTCTTTTCTTATGGCTGGTACTGCAAGAGTGATGCAATATTCTCAAGGAATATGCACTCTAAATTTGTAAGTTGGATAATCCTTGTAGAACAAGTCGGTGGAAATGAATGGTCGCACAGAAGCTGCGAAAAACTTCTGATATTCCCACTCCTTTGGCCAAGGATATGACTCACCAAGACACCAAAAGGAGGATTTGATCAATGGATATTACACACCATGATCAGAGAAAAATGAGATAACCTCTCAAAAAGTTCCAAAATGACAAAAAGACTTATTATTAAAAATGGGATTACATCAGTATTTATAGATAATACTTGTAGAAAATTTTAGAAAAAGAAAATTAATAAGATAAAGACCAAGAATAAATTAAATGAATGAAGTTGAACAACTCTTCGCCTCCAAAGACTTTTAAACTCCAATTTTCGTCACTTTTCTTATGCAGAAAATTAGGTGATTTATTTGGACTCTTCTTGGACTTGTAATAGCTTCAAAATAGGCTGGACTTGATATATAACATCATGGATAGATTTTTTAGTGCTCATCATGTCCAAAACACCATAAATAAACGCATAATCATCATCTTTGAATGATGAAGATGCCACTTTGCTTTTAATCAATTAGAGTTGAATCATGTCTCTTTTTATGATTTTCATGATTGTATCATCCCCTCTCTCTTGAAAAGGATTTGCCCTCAAATCTGTATAACTAAAGAAATGGTAGAAACAAGCAAAAATATTTTTTTTTTCTTTTTTCTCTTTTTTTCTCTTTTTTTTTTCCGACGAAAACAAATAAATATATAAAAATTATAAAATATAAGAAAAGAAGATGAAAAGGTAGAAGATGGATGAAAGAAAATGAAGAGTTGAAAAAATAGTAGAAAGATTGAATACCAAACTCAGAGTGTTTCTCTGATACCAAATGATGCAATCCTCCCAAGAAATATGCACTCTAAGTTTGTAAATTGGATAATTCTTGTAGACCAAGGCGGTGAAAATGAATGGTCGCACAGAAGCTGCGAAAGACTTCTGATATTCCCACTCCTTTGGCCAAGGATATGACTCACCAAGACACCAAAAGGAGGATTTGATCAATGGATATTACACACCATGATCAGAAAAAAATGAGATAACCTCTCAAAAGGTTCCAAAAACGACAAAAAAGCTTACTATTAAAAATGGGATGACATCAGTATTTATAAATAATACTTGTAGAAAATTCTAGAAAAATAAAATTAATAAGGTAAAGACCAAGACTAAATTAAATGAATGAAGTTGAACAACTCTTGGCCTCCAAAGACTCTTGAACTCCAATTTTCGTCACTTATCTTATGAAGAAAATCAAGTGATTTATTTGGATTCTTCTTGGACTTGTAATAGCTTCAAAATGGGCTGGACTTGATATATAACATCATGGATAGATTTTTAAGTGCTCATTATGTCCAAAACTCCATAAATAAACCCATAATCATCATCTTTGAATGTTGAAGATGCCACTTTGCTTTTAATCTATTAGAGTTGAANCATGTCTCTTTTTATAATTTTTATGATTGTATCATCCCCTCTCTCTTGAAAAAGATTTGCTCTCAAATCTGTATAACTAAAGAAATGGTAGAAACAAGCAAAAATATATATATTTTTTTTTATTTGTATTACTTTTTTTTTTCTCTTTTTTTGTCTTTTTTCTTCTCTTTTTTTTTTCTTTTTTTTTCCGACGAAAACAAATAAATATATAAAAAATATAAAATATAAGAAAAGAAGATAAAAAGGTAGAAGATGGATGAAAGAAAATGAAGAGTTGAGAAAATGGTAGAAAGATAGAATACCAAACTCAGAGTGTTGCTCTGATACCAAATGATGCAATCCTCCCAAGGAATATGCACTCTAAGTTTGTAAGTTGGATAATCCTTGTAGATCAAGGCGGTGGAAATGAATGGTTGCACAGAAGCTGCGAAAGACTTCTGATATTCCCACTCCTTTGGCCAAGGATATGACTCACCAAGACACCGAAAGAAGGATTTGATCAATGGATATTACACACCATGATCAGAGAAAAATGAGATAACCTCTCAAAAGGTTCCAAAAATGACAAAAATGCTTATTATTAAAAATGGGATTACATCAGTATTTATAGATAATACTTGTAGAAAATTCTAGAAAAAGAAAATTAATAAGGTAAAGACCAAGACTAAATTAAATGAATGAAGTTGAACAACTCGTGGCCTCCAAAGACTCTTGAACTCCAATTTTCGTCACTTTTCTTATGCAGAAAATTAAGTGATTTATTTGGACTCTTCTTGGACTTATAATAGCTTCAAAATGGGCTGGACGTGATATATAACATCATGGATAGATTTTTGAGTGCTCATCATGTCCAAAACTCCATAAATAAACTCATAATCATCATCTTTGAATGTTGAAGATGTCACTTTGCTTTTAATCCATTAGAGTTGAATCATGTCTCTTTTTATGACTTTCATGATTGTATCAAAGAGGCAAGAAAGCTGGAGGAAGAGGAAGAGGTCGAGGGCGTGTGACGTCGCCGAGGATACCGGTAGAGCTAGTGCCGCAATATGCTTTCGTTCCTTCGATGGACACATCTCCACCACTGCATCAACCTCTCCTCCAAACTCAACTCCACATCCATGAATTTCCACCACCATAAAATCTCTTCAACCACACCCAAAATGCAGGTACCTCGTCAAATCCTGAAAGTAAGATCTCCTACTTTGTATTTTTGAAGTTTGCCATTGTTTTAGATAAATGTTGTTTCAATTCCAACAAAACCTTGAAACTAGAGATATGAGACTTCACTACACATATTTTTTCTGTTTTCTAGAGAAGAATGCATTTTCTAATTGATATCTGAAATGTGTTTTTATGTCTTTAAAGCTGGTCTAGTAGTCTTAAGCACAACTTGATGAGATTTTTTCATTCTTTGCTTCCTAATGTGTCTGAATCTGATTCTATGTTTATGTTCATTGCAAAATCTGTTGTATGTTGTAGCATTTGTGTTTGGCATGTAGTCTTAACCACATCCCTGTTTCTTTCATCATATTTCTTCTTTGTTTGTATGTTCATACCATTTGTGTTTTTGATGCCGTTTGTTTTAGCATTTTTGTTATTGATGTTTAAATTTTAATCAGAAATATGTTAGTATTACTAATATCTTACTTCTTCCTTTATAATTTTTCCAGGTCAGATGTCTCAACCACAAACCTCTGGGAACCGTCATCCTCATCCTCACCGTCACCCTCACCCTCAAACCACTCTGAACCCTCTTGTAACATTCCAATATCTGGTATATTGAAACTTATGTGGAGAAGTTAAAAGAATTGATTTGGCTACTTATGTCACCAAAGTGCACTTACCTTTTCGGTTGCGCATCCTGAGAGAAATCCAGAGTTAAGCATGCTTGAGCTGCAGTAGTCAAAGGATGAGTGACCTACCAGGAAGTCATTCGCGGTACCGTGTGAGTGAGGCCAAAACAAGGGGAACGGTCATGTGGTGATTGCAGGGATAGTATATCATGACTTTCAAACCTCCCGGTTAATGCACCAACTGTCGGACAGAGGTGGGCCGGCCCATGGGCCTAGTGAGAGGACATAGGGGCCCACTGGTATGGGCGGTCGGGGCGTTATAAGTGGTATTAGAGCCGGTTTACCGTCTCAGTGCTGACCTGAGAGGCCCTGGGAGCGGTTAAGAATTGGTCTTTGTTCGCAACGTGGACGTTGCGCTCTTTGAGTGGGGGTGAATTGTAACATCCCGATTTCTGGTATATGGAAACTTATGTGGAGAGGTTAAAAGAATTGATTTGGCTACCTATGTCACCAAAGTGCACTTACCTTTTCGGTTGCGCATCCTGAGAGAACTCCAGAGTTAAGCGTGCTTGAGCTGCAGTAGTCAAAAGATGGGTGACCTATTGGGAAGTCATTCGCGATACCGTGTGAGTGAGGCCAAATCAAGGGGAACGGGCATGTGGTGATTGCAGGGATAGTATATCATGACTTCCAAACCTCCCGGTTAATGCACCGACCGTCGGACAGGGGTGGGTTAGCCCATGGGCCTAGTGAGAGGACATGGAGGCCCACTGGTAGGGGCGGTCGGGGCGTTATACCTTACATTCACTCTCAAACCACTCCGCACTGTCAACCTCAGATGAATCGATAGAGAAACTCTTCAAATCTTTCTCCAAGTCACATGTCTCAACCAACAAGATTTTCGAATTGTTCGCTGCACAACTCCAAAACTCCAAGTAATCAGGGGTCTGAAGCTCAACAGTCAAACGAATTTGTAGACCTTGGGGCTGATAGGATTGGCGACAATGCACGAAATGAACCCAATCTCTCAGAAGCACAACTCTGCTTTCTTGAGAGGCAGCTAATGATGCCAAACCGTGATAAATTTACAACTTCCCTCTCTCCACTAATCCATCAGCCGCCAAATATGACTTGGTAAGTTTCCAATTGTCCACTTTTTGTCTAAGTTCTTATTGTTCTTTACCTTTCATATTCTATGTTTCTTAGGAGGGTTTATTGGATCATGAATTTGAGAGAATTTGGATTTATACAAATCCAAAGTAGTTTTTTATGAATTTGGCATTTGAGAAAATTCTATTTGATGATTTGGGAATTTAGATTTCGGATTTCAACAAATTCTTATTACAAAAATTAGGTGATTTGAATGGATTTAAAGAGATCTGAAAAACAAAAAAACAAAAAAAAAAAAAACAAAACATTAGAATCAATCCATAACTGAATTAAACATACCCCAACCTTTACTTGAGCCTTTTCACCCCATAATTTGAACGAGTCATGTGCCTTCACTATTCCTCGTACTTGCCTTAACTTATGTTTTTTCAACAGTTTATTAACATATAGCTGATTCTCAACAAATAGCTGCTTGGAAAGCCGCAAGAGCTTCAAGTTCCTCCTGCCCTCTTCTTGCAAAACAACTATAAGGCTCTGCAACATAGATGAGAAACATGTTGAAATTATCATTATGCTTACAAGCCATTAGAGAAGCAAGAGCATCAATCATTATGCTCTCAAAGAACTACGCTTCTTCGATATGTTGTTTAGATGAATTACTTGAAATCTTGGAGTGCAAGGAAGCTTCGGGGCAGATTGTGTTGCCCATTTTTTACGACGTTGATCCGTCGGATGTTCGGAAACAGAAGGGAGACTTCGGGATCGCATTCAAGAAAACCTGTGAAGGTGAAACAGAGGAACAGAAGTGGAGATGGATCGAAGCTTTTGCAACAGAAGCAGAGATGGATCGAAGCTTTTGCATATGTAGCGACCATAGCTAGAGAACACTCTCATAACTGGTTTGTTACTTGTCTCTTTTGTCTCAGTGAACCAGCTTCCTTTTTATCTTTCTTAATCTGTGATTAAATGGTGGAGTTTCAATAATTTAATGAGATTTTTTTTCCTATATTTGTCAGGACTGATGAAGCTGCTATATTCAAAAAGATTTCCACAAATGTGTCCAATAAACTGAAAGTGGAAGAGCTGAAAAAGAGTTTATGCCTTGTGGACCAGAATGGTTTCATAACTGCAGCAGAGCTTCGATATGCAATGACAAAAGATGGGGACAAAGTAGTGACGTATGTGAAGAAACTAACAATCAGATGTGTGAGCATGACAAGGCAACCCGGAGGAATCATTTCCTTGGTGGAAGCACCGATTCTGATTTGTAACCAAGAGCCAATCCGAATATAACATTGGTGGCTGCACCAGTTCTGCATGAGTCTGCAACATCTTCTACAGGGGCTGCAAAAAGTAAGGACGTTAGAATTTATAATACAAGCTGAAAAAATGATAGTAATTAAAATAGTGAAAGTAAGAACTTGTAGGTGTTGCTAGTGTAGTATTCAGTGACAAAACCAATGATAAGTCCAGCCCAGAAACTAACACAGACACAGGAATAGCTGCCTGTAATCCAAAATTGTGCACCAAAATTATAATAATCCACTATACTAGAGACGTTCAAATTCAGAAATTCAGGAAGAGATGACAACAGCAACCATTCTTATTTGCAGGCAAGAGTCTTACCAGTTCTTGACGATCTTTTGTGCTCAAGTTGAAGATGGTAAAGGAAGACGGCAAGCCAACCCATGAAGCAACAGCAATTCCGACAGTCATGATGACAGTTGAGATGATGAACCGATTCTTAAACGCCGGCTCAATCTCCTTTAACAGCCTTGATCTCAAAGAAATCAGTGGCGAAGAGAGTTGTGATCAAACAAACCAAGATACCCATTGAGCTGATGAGCAGCGGATAGCACATGGCAGTGAAATCGTGGTTAATTCCAAAGGAAGAGATCGAAGCACCAACAAGGGCGGCACATGAAACTTCAGCAGACGACCAGAGATCAGATCCCATACCAGCAATGTCAGAACCAAGGAAAAGGAAGCATCGTTGTTTTTTTTTTTTTTTTTACAGTGAGGAGGATGACGAAGCAAAATGGAAGAACCAAGAAAGAAAAAGGATCGCTGTTTCATTTTTTTTTCATTTGGATAGTTCAATTTTTTCAAATACCATTTCATGAGGTGGTATTTTTTTTATAGTAAATTTTAAGTGGAAATCATTTCTCAAATTTTTAAAAATAACTTTTGGTGTATTTTACTAATCAAATCCTTATTTTTCAATAAGAGAAAATTTAGAAAATGTTTTATAAATACTAGATACAATAAACTTGGATTTAAAACATGTTTTATAAATACTAGATACAATAAGCTTGAATTTCTAACAGTTTTTATAAATACTAAATCCAATAAAAGGAGATTTAGATAAATCAAAAATTTCTTCCAAATTCATGATCCAATATGTCCCCCTTATATTCAGATTAATGATGAAAGTTATTATCTTCACCTATGCTCTCCGTGTGTAGGTTTGGTCGTGAAAAGTCTTCTTTGGTCTGGAGGATTACAAAGATCTTCTGCAACAAATTTGACAACGCATACTGCAGTTGGAGTTGTGTGCCTTGCGACCAAGCGGATCGAATGTTCATGGAATTTTCTGTAACTATTTTTTTTCTCTTTACTTTACTTTTATATGTAATATTTTTGACTATTCTCTTTCACTAACTCTCTTCTTTTCTTGTGTATTACAGAAAACGCACACATGGGATCCCTTAATAACAGGGACAGTACAAGCACATTTTGAGGCCATTTGTCGGAGGCGGATGAAAGATATGGTCAGCAAAGTTCACCTTTCTCGTGTGCGATCTATCTGGATCGAAGAGACAATTTGGCAGAAAATATGCTCCTATTAGGACACTGAAGAAGGTATACAAAGGAGTGAGACCACATTAAAGGCTCGTAATTCTGACCGTGGTGGGCTTAGTCCTCACAAGACCTTCACTGGCCAAAAGTCTTTCCTCCAAATCCACCACGAAATGGTAATTTATATTCCTCTATCTATTACTTCTATGAGTGTTTAGTTTTCTCCTTCACTTTTGTTTTTGTTATATGTTTAGGAAGAGGAGTTGGGGAGACCAGGTAATATTGGTGAACTTTTTCTAAAGACCCACAAAAAACCAGATGGTTCCTATGTTGATAGGAAGGCGCAGCAAATTACAGAGACATATGAAAAGAACCTACAAGCGAAGTTGGCGGAGCTCGAGCCAAAAACTTCAGATGAGACTTTGCAAAATCGAGAGCTAACTACAGATGAGTACGACAGCCTCTTTTTTCAGGTAACTATGCATCTGATCTTTTATTAAGCGTTTGCGTTTTCATTCTTTTCATGCATCTGATTTGTTTATTTCTCTTATATCTGGATTTGCCTTAAGTCTAGCTTTTGTAAGTTCTAATATTGTTTTAGTTGCTTCTTGTTGACTTAACTTTTGCATGAAACTTAACATAGATCTGATGTAGTTTTAGTTGCTTCGGATTTAGATATTTTTTTTTTTTCAGTTATGTGATTACATGCAAATGATTTATTTATTTATCTTATATATACAATTTGCCAAAATTCAAGGTTTTTGTTAGTTGTTATATATATTTGTTTATGTTTAAGTTCTGTTATTGCTGCTGTAGTTTCGATGGCACTAACGAGTCCAAAAGCTTATGTTTTTCAGATTGTAAGTGCTTAGTTGTTTATGTTCGATCTATCAATATACTCATATCTCCCTTTTTTCCTTGTTTCCAAGTCATCAATCATGGATAAAAGAGGCAGTCCTTATGGTATTGGAAATCTCTCGGACTCTCACGTCAATGGCAAGCGCAAGTTCTCTGCGAGCTCTTCCTCCACTTTTAACTCGGTTCAACAACAGCTTGAAGAAACTAAGCGCCAACTAGAAGCACAAGCATCTCCTAACTCGCGCCTTGAAGAGCGCTTTGAAACTGAAGAAGCCCAAAGGGCATGCCCTGAAGACCGCCTTGACACTCAGCTTTCTCAACAGGGCATCACAGTAACACTTCACCTTGATAGAACAGTATCAACGTAAAACTGATCCAGCATTCCTTAACTTCATTTCTTGCCAATCTGGTCCAAATCCCTCTTCTCCTTAGTTTTTTCTTTTCAAACTGAAACTTAAATATTATGTTTGCAAATTGTCTTTTGTTTTTGAATATTAAGTTTGCAATTTCTTTTGTTGTGTTGATGGATGGACCATAACTTTTTTAACTTTTTGTGTTATATAAACTTGTTTTAATTTGCACAATTCTTTATTAAAAAAACTTTTGAAAACAATAATCTCACTAATCTCATATCAATAAAGAAAACCAAATCTCAATAATCAAATATCAATTAGTAGCAAATCGGAACCAAATTTTGTAATTAAAAGCACTATAATTTTGTTTTATTAAAATACTGTACACCTATGGTAGATGAGGCTTACCGACACAGGCAATAGTTTGAGGGCTTGGAGCTTCAGAAGGATAAGGAGCAGGAGCAGCTGGAAGATGAGAAAGTTGTGGCGGATGACTAGCAAGATGTGGTGGACGAGGAGAAAAATGTGGCGGACGAGGAGAAAATTATGGCGGACGAGGAGAAAAATATGATGGATGTACAGACTTAATTCGTACACTAAGTCTGTACACCTTACTGCAACACTAAGTATGTACACTAAGTGTATACACCTTAATGTACACCTTAATACGTACCTTAATACGTATATCAAGTATGTACACCTTAATGCGTACATAATCCATGTACACCTCTCTCTCTCTCTCTCTCTCTGTCTCTCTCCTTCTCTCTCTCTTTTTCTCTCTCTCTCTCTGTCTTTCTCTCTCATAGAGAGAGAGAAAAAAAAATTGAAAACTACCCTATTTTATCCGTCACTCTCTTGAAAAAAATGAAAACTGGCCTATTTTGTCCGTTTCTCTCAAAAAAAAAAATTGAAAGTACCCTATTTTGTCCATCTTTCTCAAAAAAATTGAAAACTACCATTTTTGTCCATCTCTCTCTTCTCTTCGCTCTTTCTCTCTCGAAAAATTAAAAAAAAAAAATTGAAAACTACTTATTTCTGGGTGAGTGAGTATACTCTCGAAAAAAAAAACTGAGTAGTTTTGTCTCTCTATCTCTCTAAGACACACAAAATTGGATAGTTTTGTCTCTATCTCTCTTTCGAAAAAAATGTTGAAAACTATTATTTTGTGTATCTCTCTCCTCGCTCTCTCTCTCTCGGAAAAAAAAAATTGAAAAGTACCTACTTTTTTAGCGAGTAAATACATTTTCTACAAGAAAAAGCTGGGTAGTTTTGTCTCTATCTCTCTCTAACACACATAAATATCTGTGTCTATCTCTATTTAAGAGATAAGGGTAGAATCGTCATAAAAATTTGCTGCCAATGTCACTGACCCATTTTGCCAAATAAAACTCAAGATGGCCCATTTTGCCAATTTAAAACTTAAAGTAGCCTATTTTACAAATTGACCCAAAAAAAATAAGTCCACGAATATAAAAAAAAAATGAAGAAATGATAGTGGGTTAATTTTTTTGGACAATAACATGTGTGTAAATATAAAAACTTGCTAAAAGGTTATAAGTAAATGAAACAGTGATTTACCCACTTTGCAAATTAAAAGTTAAGGTGACCCAATCTGCCAATTAAAAACTTAAAAACTATCCTCTTAACAAATTTCCTTTTTTTATTTAGGGACAAATAGAATTTAAGAACACGTGATATTTATATTTAATCATGATTAATTATTAAACAGAAAAATAATTAATGTTAACCATGTTTATAGTACCGTCACTCTCTGTTAACGATTGATTTTAAATTGAGTAGATGGAGAACTTTAGAGAATAAAAATGAGTAAAAACATTAGTTAAGTATTTTAATGGATAAAAAAAGTTAGGATATTGAAAAATTTAGGAAAATCTAGTTGGGGTATTTTATGAAATTTTCCCCCAAAAAAAATAAAAAGGTTGCACATATAATAAAACAAAATTGTATTAAGAATGGTTCTGTAATTTTTATCCTGGCATAAAAGCTCGGTTATATTACTACATACGTAATTTGTTGTTTCTATTCAGTGTAGTTAATAAAAAAAATTGCTTGAATATGAAAAATTAGAGATCCAGAACAGTTTTTTCTTTTTTTGAGAAATTGGGCCAAATAACCAACAATATAGCCATACTAATTGGATATTTAATAAATGCTGAAACATTGTTTTCACGTACGTTTTTCATCTTTTAGAAATTCATATACGATTTATAATATTTTCGTATATAACAAATATATTTAATATTAGTGATCTTTTTTGTTGCTCTTATTAATCTTTTTTTGTTGCATTTCTTATTTACTAATATTTGATTAAATCTTGCAATAGTATAAACATACAATATTTTGTATTTGACATGTTTTGAATACATAAAATGGAATAAACTGCGTATATAGAACATCCACATTTATATAAAAGGGTAAAATTATATATATA
>OVBI01000773.1:0-53975 GCA_900406495.1 Sisymbrium altissimum
TTCGGTTTCGGTTCGGTTCTTCGGTTTCGGTTTAAATTCCCAGGACTAATTTCAATCGAAAACAGACTTGTCTTGTTTTGTAAGAAATATCGTACTTGATTTTTGGGTCAGAATACTTTCCTGAGCATCGGTAAATTTACACGAATTTTCTTGATATTAAATGTAAGAAAAATAGTAACGACTATGTTTTTTTTTATAACTTTTTGGTGTTGGCAATTAAACCTGAATTGTGGATATCCAAATTTAATCATCTTCATGCAAGTTCGATAATTTCAGATAATCATCAAAACACCTCTCGATAATTTTGTTGTGTTACAAGTAAAAAAATCATGACTGTCAAATTCGTGTTCCCAAAGAATGATTCATTTACACTGGTCGTATTGTTCTGCATCCCTTTTCACCATATCTAAGAGATGGAAAGAACAAACACATTGGTACACTCATAAACGTAAAAGGAAATTGAAGTCAAAACAAACAAACAAAAACTTACCAATCTCCATCCAAAATGATATTATCATAATACGCCGCCTTCTTGGTATCGGTCCAGGAATTACAATGTTGATAAAGTTAGTGGTTATTGCTGCTCCTCGGTCTTTAGTGAGACCATCTCGCTTCGCTGCTGTTGTTGTTGCTGGTGCATAATCAGATGGTGGTTCTTTGGTCTTAAATTGCTCGGAAGCCACCGATATAGCCGCTCCGGCAAGAACCTAGCAGGCCAAGGGTTTCAGTTCAGAACAATCGGGCTGCATTGATTCTTTGTGAATAATATAGCATACCAAAGAGACTTTAGGTGACTTACAGTTCCACTCTTTCATGAATTGCTCGGCGCACTGAGCTGTTGAGACCATATGCTATTGAATTAAACAAGCCCTGAAAATAAAACATTCAGAACAGCGAATTAGGATGAACAGATGATCAGTGAAAGAAGTTTTATAATTGGTGTTTGTTGCATGGTTTTGCTACCATTAGTGCAGCTGTTCCGACGTCAAGAGCTGAGAGCCAGAAGATCTTATGGCCTGGCTCGATGAAATCATGAATTCGGTTGACAGTACCAAACGCCCATGACCCTATTAGAATGAGTGGATAGTATCCCCAACGATTCAACACCTGTGGTTTCAGGAAACAACCAGTAAGTTTTTAAACTATGGAGCAAAGTCAGTCACAAAATAAAGAAATGGTATTAGCAATAATTATAAAACAAACCTTTAACTCTGCTCTACCATCAAACTGATCCACTCGGTCTGACATTCCAACCGCCATCTAAAATTAACATCGCCATATCAGTACACAGACAAGTGTGTATATGATTATATGTGACTAATCACAGAAGACAATATAGATAGAGGGTTACATACACGTCTAGCGTTTCTTAGCATCCGTATAACTTGGAAGTATGTAAACCCATTGTAAAGAATAGCACCCCAAAGAGGAGCATAGAAAGTTAAGAAATGAACAGCCTGCACGGGTCCAGGAGGTAACATAAGTTCAAGAAATAGAGAACTGAAACGAACTAGGCTACATTCATGAGGCAATAGTTGCACTAAACCAATCCCATGATAGAACTCAGGAACTAAGTACTCTCTCTTACCTTTCCTTTCATACCAGTCTGCGTCCAGCACCAGGGCCCCATATGCGAGTGGTTATTACCAAAAGAACGAATAACAGTAACAACCAAAGAAGTTCCTGAAACAACAAAGTAAGACCAAAACAGATCCTTAAAACCCCAAGAACGAACGTACACACAATAGAGAACATAAACACAAACTCAAGTGATGTAAGAAAGAGAATCTTTTTAAGCATACCCCAGACATACAAGTGAAACATAGCTTCCAAATCCTCAACATCAGTCTTATGCTTAACCACAGTACGATGAAGAGTGAAAGCAATAGTAGTCGTCCACAAGAAAGAAGCAACACAGAAGAAATGTGTAGTGTAGCCTTGTGCATAACAAATAAACCCCTTGGAAGGATCACTACAAGAGTAGTGTAACAAACTCATCTCAACTAAGAGTCACACTTAATATATAGTAAAATGTAACCAAAACATTACCCAACGATTAGGAAGAAACTGCAAAGCATATCCTGCAATCCAAATTCAAAACACATCATCACTCAACAATTCATGTAGATCTTGATCTTGAACGAATCAGCATCAAGAAGGGAGGAGACTTACGGAGAGAGCAAGGTAGAAGACGAGCTTGAAAGAGAACTTTCGGAGTTCTTTGAAGAGGCAATAGCAGAGGACGATGAAGGTTGAGCCGACGAATGAGAGACTCGACGCGCCGGTGTTGATCGCCGTGATAATGCTGCGATCTCCGGCTGTTAAGCCTCCGCCGGCAGTGAGAACCGACGACATCGTTGTCTGTTGTGTGATTCAAATCCGATCGAGAGGTTTTGAAGTGTTCGTCGTTTTCGGGTTTCCGTCGCGTGGAGTATCCTCCTCTGCCGACGGACGTTGCGTGGTGGGCTAACCTCTCGTCCGGGTCGGATCGAGTCGGGTCAGATAGGTCGGGTCGAGTTACGTTTAATGGACCGGACTCCTTTGTACAATTCTGATTTAAGCCCAGCCCAAAGATTACGTTTAAATCTCATTATCCCAAAGTTTTTAATATAAAAAATGAGATTTATTGTTTTTAAAAAAAAAATCAAACTGTGGCCGCCATTTTGTGAGTTGATTCCACTCAATCGTGCTGCTGATTTTGTTGATTGCAAAGATTGTTAAGTTTTTATTGTTCTTAATTGATATATCATGCACGTTAAAAAAAAAAATGATATATCATGTCACATATTTTGTGCAATGAAAAGTATATAAAACATGTTCTCAAAACATTTACAAGGGGAGGGCAGAGCTTTGTTCATAACAAATTAACAATAGCAATGCAACACTTCTTCTTGATTGGAGTTTCTTAGGTTGTTTTTGAAGGCAATTGTCAATTCTTATGCAATATGCTTATTGGACATTGTAAGTTCTTTTCCATTATTAACTTGTGCTTAAGCCATTATTCTTTAGAGTCAAAAATTTTTTAGATAATATATACATTATGTAAGTATGACATTGGATCCAATGTAACATCACAGTTTTTAATTAGAGTATGTCTCTGTGATGGTACTTTGTATGTTTTTTCTATAATTTGTCTATTTTGTTTTAAATTTATTTTCTTTTAAATTATGTAATTTATACAATTGACTAATATTAATAAAATTATTTTTTGACAAAAAAATATGTTCTCAAAACTGATAATGAAAATTCAAATATTTGGGAACCAAATATCAATTTTTTGAAAAAACAGATGATTGCTAATGTAAATGAATAGCCAAATTGCAGAAATCTAAAAAATAAATATCAAGATGATGAAAAACAGAAATGACAACATTTTTAATAATAGGGATAAAAAAATCTGATGAGATTCTTTTGCAGAAATTGAAGGTAAATTATGGGAAAAAACATAAGTTATAGATACACGAAATGAAGAATATCGTTCTCTTATTCAATCTTCTGAAAGGGGTATGATGGATGGTGGTGTTTTATAGATGGTTCATGAAAAGAATCTAATATTTATTCAGGTCAAGGTTAGTAATGTTGTAAAGAGGGGGTGGCGGAAAAAAGGATGGGTTCTCGCAATAATCGAGCAAGTTTAACCCCCTTTACATGCAGAATTTGAAGCTTTAATATGGGCAATGGAATGTATGAAAGATTTACACCATCAACATGTCATTTTTGGCACAGATTGTTCGGATTCGGTTAAGATAGTGTATAACTCTGAGGACTGGCCGGCTTTCACAACACACATAGAGGAGTTCAATATAGTCCTGGGCAATCGGGTACCCAATCGGGTTTCGGGTCGGGTTCAATCGGGTTCGGGTAATTCGGTACTATGTGTAAAGGTCCCAATCGGTTTTTTTTTATAAAATGTCGGTTCGGTTCGGTGCGGAACTCATCGGATTCGGGTCGGTTTTGTACTTTTATATAAAATCCGAATTAAACCGAAATATTATCGGATTACGATCGGTTCTATTATTTTTAGTACTTAAAGTACCTAAAACCCGATTAAACCGAAAGAACCGAAATTAAATGATGCTCAAATTCAAATGATAAAATATAAGATATGATCAAATTAACAGAATTGATAAGGTAAGACTTGGATAAATCATAACAATAGTTTATGGAATATAACCAAAGCCATAACAAGTTTAAACAAACGAGAAGTACATAACAAAAGCACAACAAATTCAAAATAACTAATTGCCGAAAAGATAGGACAATGAAGAAGCATCCACAAAAACGAAAAAGATCACAAAAGATCACAATCCACACCCCCTGCCGAAGATTGAAACACTAAAAAAGCATCCACAATGAAAAAAGGTCATCAGCTACTTCATGTCACTGCCGAAGATGAAAACAAGGAAGAAGCATCCACAAAGAAAAATGGTCATCAGCAACTCCATGTCCCTGCATACTACTATCCGTGCAAATGCAAAGCAGATAATGCATTCAACATAATAAACAAACTGATACAAGTAAAGACATATACAACTTATATAATAAAAGTCTGAAACTACCTTATATATTTCATAAATTATTCCGTAAATCCATTATCCATAGATTAAAAATACAACACAATCATACCTTAAAGACATCAAACAAGAACAAATAATATAACCATTGTCAGAGACATCAATAAAAGAAAACTTGTTATAAACTAATGTATATGAGATAAATTACCTTCTCTTTTATCAAGTCTAGTCAAGTAAAGGCATAAGGATTTTCTTCATCGATAGCAAACTCTGCAAAACAGTGTAAGAGATAAGATTAGAAAAGAGAATATAAAACTAAGTATTATAAATATGAAACTTTCTTAAAAACTACCTCTCTCAAGATTATCAAACATCTCAATCTTAGAAAGCAATTGAGCACTTGTTATCATCAGTATCGGATCACCAGTTTTGATGTCTTGCCTCATCCATTGCTCAGTGCACATGAGAACCTCAATCATGTAGTGAGTGAGACAGGACCTATAAGGATCTACAATCCGACCACTAGTGTTAAAAGCATTCTCTGATGCAACAGATGAAACTTGCATAGCAAGTACATCTTTAGCCATTTCTGCCAAGATTGGGAACTTAAAACAATTCACCCTCCACCAAGAAAGCACATCAAACTCTGAACCCTTAAAAAATTTAGGATTCTCAACAGCATCTGCGAGGTATATCTCTAACTCATTTCTTTCTTCTACTTCTACTTTATCAGCAACCATCTCCTTGTAAACCAAATCCATTCGCTCATATTCCAAATCATCAACCATTTCCATCTTATCACTAGACTGATCTTGTTGGCTACTCTGTGATGAATTAGGCTGCGACTGAGTTTGAGAAGAAAAAGATGCACCATTTCTTCTTCTATAGCGAGCTGAATACTCCTTAAACATTGACTCCAGAACGTAGAAAACCGAGTCACACATTGCCTTGGAGTCAATGGTATCCTCACCATACAACTTATCAAAGCACATCTTAGCAAACTTGAGCTTCTTTGTAGGATCAAACACAGTTGCTATGATCAACATCTTATTGATATACTTCATCCCATCCTAGTACTTGACAAATTTCTTCAGCATATCATCTGATCATTTCTTCAATGCCTCATCTTTGCTATTACTAAGAAAGGACAGGTTTCTCTCTATTGTAACTATCTCTCCGTAACATTTGTGTGCATTTAGAGAGGTAGAAGCAGAAACAACAAGAGTAGAGTTGTAGAAAATCACCAAAAGCTTCACTAAACCGTCAATTGCATTCCAATCAGCTGATTCCGGAGGTCCAACCATTTTACTCCCATTATCCTCTTCTAAAAAGTAATCATGGTATAGTCTATCCTCTGCAAGCATCTTCTCAAAAGCCACTATGTACTTCAGTGCATTTGTCAGTATTGTGTATGTAGAATTCCATCTTATCCTCACATCCAATGTGAGACTTCTTCTTTTCAGCTTCCCTGAATCAACCTTCAATTCAAACGCCTTTTGCCTAACATGAGAAGACCTAACATAGCTGTCACCATTGCGTATTGCCTCCACATTTTTTCCCAATTCTTGCAACCCTTCCCTCGCAATTAAGTTGATGATGTGAGAACTGCATCTGACATACATGTAGTCTCCATCTAACACAAAAGCTTTCTTAGACAGCATACTGAAATCTCGATGAAACTTCCTCAGTGTAGAAGTGTTGGCTGTTGCATTGTCAACTGTGACACAAAACAGCCTCTCGATCCCCCAGTCAGCCAAACACTCTTCAAGAGTATTTGCAATGGTTAATCCTTTGTGATCTGAGACATACTTAAACCCAATAATAAGTTTCTTCAGAAGCCACAATGCATCAATGAAATGGGCAGTAATGACCATGTAGCTTGCACCTGTTTTACATCAAATAAATATGAAATCATAATCAGTCTACAATGAGTTATTTCTAAAGTAAATAAGTATACCTTATAAGAAATTAAATAAGAAAGAAACAACATACAAACCTGTAGTTGGAGCAACCCATATGTCAGTAGTAAGAGACACCCTTTGTTTGTTTGAAACAAGCCAGTTCTTCAGCAAAGCTTTCTTCTTCACATACATTTGCACTATGTCTCTGCTTACTGTTCTCTTTGAATGAGGCCTGTAGAGGTTGACACGAGAGGAGAAGTGTCTCCAAGCCACACTTTCAACAAATGATAGTGGCAACTTCCCTAAAATTATCATCTCATTCGTTGCCTCTCTGAACACAGCCTCACTGATTTTTGCATTCTGCATTGTTCCATCGCCTTTTATCACTTGTTGTGACTTGTTCTCCTTTCATATTTGGTACTGTTTGCAGGCAGCCAAATGCTTATTTAAGTTTGATGTCCCTGACTTAGAATTACAGCAGAACATCTTCTTGCAGTAGTGACAAAGGCATTTGTTTTGGTCCTCTTGAGTTCTCGTGAAGTGTTGCCACACTGGAGATCTGGGGATGATGATTTTTGACTCTTTGGCAGGCTTTGAAGTAGCTGCATTTGATTATGGGCAATCCTTCCTCTTTCCTCGACTCTCTGGAGATGAATCACCTTCGTGATCTGGTCTTTCAACTGTGTTCTCTACACCATCTGGAGTCATGCCTTCATCTGGAAATGATGAAGAACTCATCTACACTTAAGAGGAAACAAATGAAAATAAGAGACTAATCAATATGTAAGCAAATAAAATCAGGAAAAAAAGATTATTAGAGACCGTAAGACAAAAAGGATCATATACCATTTAAAAAAAAAAAAAGACAATTAAAGATCTTATAGAAACAAGTATAAAACTAAGCTACACGATCAATCTCATATCGTAGAAACAAGTATAAAACTAAGCTAAACAATAACTACTTATCCTATATGTACGAGCTTCTAAGAACTATAAGGAAAGAGACAAACTTAATCAAGTAAATAGATGATTTATAACAAACTAACAATCTAAATTTCCTCTTGTACTTACTAACAGCCACATGATTAGAGAAGTACAGACAAATATAGACAAAACTTCACAATACATGAACAAAAAATCTAATTTCACAATTTAGGAAGATTATAAATGAGATATAGAAATAGGGATGAACATGTGAGTGATTTGTAGAGACTTGTGAAGAATAAGAAAATTGAGGGTTTAGATTTAGAATTATGATTTCTTCCATGGTAAATTAGGGTTTTTATACTACTTCTTTTTGTCTCGTAATGTAGAAAAAGTAGAAGTCAAATCGAAAAGGTGACAAAGCGTGGTTGTGGAGCTAGAGCTCGTGTAGGAGATGAACCGAAAAGCTCAGTTCTGTATCGGGACTAGACACTATTCAAGAACGGCTGAGTGACTGAGTCTATAATGTAGGTGGGGGTCTAACGTTTGTCGGATACAATGGAGGCCCAAATGGATCTCGGTTTTTAACCGATCCGAACCGAGACCCAAATAACTTTGAAGAATAGGCCCAATCGGATAATTTACCATCACCCGAAACCACCCCGATACCTGTTACGTCGGTTTGGACTCGGATCGGTTCCTCAGGTTCGGATTTTATACCCATGACTAGTTCAATATATGGAAAGAGTTTTTCACCCCATTTTCCATCAAGTTAATTCCACGTGCAAGAAATACAAAGATAGACAAATTGGCGCATAGTACTAGAATTCTTACTTCGGAAGTTTTCTATACTGCTTCGGTACCACCAAGCTGTATCAAAGAGATTTTTCTGATATTTTATCATTTGTTATATTTATTGTATTTGTTGTCAAAAAAAAATCAAGATGATAACTTGACTAAGACTATAAACCCTAATATTAAACTTCCTAAAGCGACTAACAACAAAAATCCTAATAACTCTAAATAGATAATTAGATATACACTACTTTATTATTGTAACGTAATCCACTTAAGTTTTTCTCTTGACTTTTAGTTTATACTACTTTTTCACCCATTCTTATTTTTTTAATATTTCAAATAATTATTGAGAATATTTTGTTAATATATTTTTGAAGCTAGGAAATTTTATCTATAATATAATGGTTGAAGATGTACTCTCCTGCATTGACACCTCAGTATTTTTAAATAAATAAAATTAAAGATATATCATTAATTAATTATTTAATTTAAAATCATATAACTTAAATTTAACTATTAAAAATTTATTAAAATAAAAACATACAATATATGAAATTTATATTTAATTCAAAAATATTATAAACATACAAGTATTATATATAAAAAAATTAAATAAATTTTTAAGAAAAATAAAAAGGTCCGCGCATTTGTGCGGATTATCTTCTAGTATATATAATAAGTGAATTCTTGTTTAGCATTTCTCATTTGTGTGTATGTTTATATTACTGAGGCAAGCCTAAAGTTTCTTTGATGAGAGTAAAAATCCAAATGCAAGAAATATGAATCCTCTCAATAATCTAACAATTAATTGATATGTGTAGTTGGCAGTCGTATTATATATGTTAAAGAGACCATATATACAATATGAAATATAAAGAAAATAAAATTAGGTTAATGATCGAGACATTCCTCCACACATATTGCTTCTCTTGTGTCGTCATGTAGATATGTATCTCCCTTTTTTGTGTTTGATTAATTTGCTGCTTTAGACGTGTTTAGCATTTTGATTGTTTCACCATGTTCTTGCACTGTTGCACACTATAAATAAACACAGATATGGAGAGAAAACTGAATACAAACATATTTTTTTCTTTGCGTTTAATTTGTATATCATATTTATATTATTTTTTAAATCATATGTTCATTGTGTATCTATATATGTTCTATACGTATATGAAGAACACTTTGAATACATGTTTATACTTAAAATTACAAGTACATATTCAAACATGAATTTGATGAAGTAATACCATAGTTACAAATTATTATGATAAATTACAATATTATGCTGACTCTACTGATCATATGCAAGTAGCCTTTATGTAAACACATATATTTCATACTTGAAGTGACATAAATTAGTTGTAATTAACGAATAAAATTAATCAACACACAGTTATGCAGAATGTAAAATTAATTTATTATCATGTTTGAACATATTAAAAAAGAAAACAAAAATACTTCATGACGATTTGACGCTGTATAACAATGGATTGGCATCTATCTTTGTTCAACCGTAAAGATAGAAAAACACATGTATTGTAAATTTTATATATATATATATGCATATTTTGCATACTAAATCATTGGACTTCAAATATTTGTCTATAATATTGAAATAAAATACTTTGGAATTTTTTTCTTCAATTGAGAGGCATACGAAAAAAACACTCTTCCTTTTTCGAACATGACCCATCATCTAATCAAGATATCTCATTTTAAAATTTTATTATGTATCTCATTATCCTCACGATTTTTTTATTATCATTTTAGTTTGCATACAGAAAGGGTACACCTGCTTTTGTCCGTATTAAACTATTGTTTGATTCTTACTCCAATCATGAAAAAGACGGCTACATATACAAGCATTAATTGTTATATCTACATGATGTAGATTCTAATGTTGAGCGTTTAAGGTTCTTTTTCTTCTCTCTGTTTAGTGTTTTAAGGTTCATAATGTATATATATTCTGTAAAGACTACATATTTATAATATCTAAGTACATATAAATTATATATATAACATCCCTAACATGCATAGTTTATCGTCTCTTGAAGATAGATACATATCATATCATCCATATCAAACAAATTAGAACAACTATATATAGAGAAACAATTACTATCATTAATTTGTTTATACATTAGTACATTTAAATATGATAATTTCTTTTTACTTATTTGAAGTTATTTTGAACTATCAATCATCTATAAAAATTGATCTGTGAATTCCTGATTTTTGTTCTATTGATTGAGTAAAGTACAAAATAATATTATACTCATTTTTTATTTAAACTAATAGAAATAACTCATTTGTAAACATTAGTTTTGATGCTTTTCATGCTTATAAATATTAATTAGTAATTTTCATAATTAATACAATTTTTGCAGATGTAAGATCCAAAATTTATTGAAAATTCAAAAATATTTATCGTGGTTTCGAGTGATGCGGAGAGCCATATTTATAATTGTTGTATGCATGTAAAACTGTTTGTCGTAGATCTGTTTATAATGAAAAAAACTATATCATATAATTGTTATTCGAAGAACTCTTTATTATATTTGCAGACAGTTAAATTTGATAAGTACCTACTGTTATAAGTCCCGTACTGTACATGGATGGGGTAAGAGTTAGAAATCAGTTTAAAACCGGCCGGTCAACTAAAATTAAAGATTGATCAACACAAGACTGCGAGGTACTAACAGATCCGTGTAGATTTCTTTTTCTTTTCTTTTTATGGTTATTTAATTATATTAAATTTTGATTATTTTCTTCCGGTTCCTCCAAGTTTTTGACCTTTCCAAGACTGCAAGACATCATCCTACATACCTTCGACCATATATAATTACATATATATACGAAACATATTCATATTCATCCTCCCGCAGAGCTATTATAAATCACACGCGTATATAATGTATACACATGATTCATGAATATGATGTCATCGTAAGCATGTATAAATAAAAGAGCTGCATGTGCATTATCATTGCTCATCATCATCACTAATGAGAATGTAAACAGGTTTTCTTTTCTGAAGACGATATTCTTCTTCCTTCTCCAAGAGTTTTATTTCCAAGGTACTATTTGATTCTTGATTTCTCCATCATCTCTCTCGCTTTCTGAAAGTTCAAGAACAAACATCGATTGATGTCTAATTAGTCCATGTTCGTCTGATGTTCGTTTAGATATATGGGTTTTAACTTTTAGATACAAACTTATACCTCTTCTGTTTCACTCAACCTCAAATATTATCTGCCAAGCTCGAATAGAAATTTATGTTGTATTTTTTTTATTATTATTATTGGTATCAAACTGTGTTTCTTTTCTTGAACCTGAATCCACAGAGCACTGAAGATTTTTTTTTTTTTTTTTTGCATCTAAATGATCCTTGCTATTGTGAGAGAACTTTGCATGGTACATTGGTATATATGATTTACCTTTTAAACCTATCTATTTTTATAAGTTTATAACCATGGTCCGCGGTACATTCGATGCTGTAATTTGTTAAAAACTTTTCTACACATGCAATTTTTTAACCAGATATCTGGCCACATATAGATTTAGGGGTTGGCGTTTCTTTAGTTTCTTTTGTATATTTTTAAATGCCAAATTATTATGCATGTCTTCAGAAAAACACAATCCTTTTTTTTAATCAAATACCTATTTGTTTGTCTGCGTTTGAGGTTCTTATTCTTAAAGATATCTACTTTAATAGACTGCTATATATTTTTATAAAAATAAAAACATGTTATTTTGATTCTGGTGCTAACTTTTGAAAAAAGAAAATTGATTAGAAAAATGGTAACCCCTACATTATTTGATAAAATATAATTTTCATCATACACAGAGTTATGATTTTCCTATCAAACTAAGTCTTTTCCGTGCTTTGTTATTTCCTTTTCTAGTGAGAGTCCAATTAAAGCGTAGATAGTTGCAAGTAGATTTACCTAGCAAGGCAACTACATATATAGCCTAATAATTGCCTTAGGGACAAAATAATTTCTAATATCATTATATCAAACTATGATCAAAATCTCCTAAATCCACAAAATAAGTCAATAACTTAACTTGTAACCAATGGTCACTAACAGCTTTGAGTTTGAGTATGATTAGGACATACTCTTCCCTTTTCGTCTAAACATGTTTTAAATCTTTTTTACTCTATTCTCTTTCGTATGTAGTTATATATATGTATATTAACAACTTTTATTCCAAACATAATGGTCCCATCATAAATGTCAAATGCTCTTTGTTCCATTTGCAGCTTCAACATGAGACAAATTATTGGTGGGTCCTTCGCTTAATCGCTTTTTAATATATGCTCTAATCTATAGTCTGATTTTACCGTACTTAAAATATTAATTCAAAGACAAAAAAAAAAAAAGCATCCTTTTATGTTTACAGGGGTTTGCTTCATGTTAGCTGAGATTTTTGGGGTTTACCTTATGTCTTTTTCTTATAGACTGATACCTTCCTTAAGGATCTGAAATGCGATAATCTTCATGAGACAAATTATTGCTTGCAGTTACACGCATACACCTATGTATTGCTGCTATACGACTACATATATATCGATAATCGAGAGTCGAGACACGGAGCTTGTGTTAGGTTTTTGATGACACGTTTATTTGAAGAAAATGAAGACAAAAAACAGAGTGGACCCACCACTAATTCTTTTGTCTTATTATAAAAGTCGTCAAAAAATATTTAGGTGGGCCTCAAAGCCCACTGTTTCCTCCACAAGGATCATTCCTTCCTTAATTAGTTTGCTTGGTTAATAGTTTATAAACGCCCATTAGTAAAATAACTAAGATTAATAATCGCATAAAGACTTATTGGATTAATGATTGGTGATTAATAATAATAATATTACTATAGTTGTTGTATTCTTGCGAGACAGCAGCAGCTTCCCAAGTCGTCGTCTTTGGTTTTTTCACTAAGTCAAAGCTGAGTAAGACGTTAGCTTACGAGTCTTCTCGCCGTCGACCGCCGTCTACGGCGGGAAAATCTTCACTAATGTCACGAACTTCGGCCACCTCCGTCACTCCTTCCCGCGTGAGAGCCTCGAATTCGCACTACTCAGTCATTTCAAGACCCAGACCGCAAGACGACAACGGTAAACCGAAACCCTCCGGTCACGATGTGAAGAACGATCCGGCTAAGAACCGGAGATCAGTTCTTCTCAAGAGAGCGAAGGCTGGAGAGGAAGAGACTGCGGTTTTGGCTCCTCAGAGAGCTCGGTCTGTGAATCGTCCTGCGGTGGTGGAGCAGTTCGGTTGTCCAAGACGGCAAGTTTCTAGGAAGAGCGAAGAGACGGCAATGGCTGCAGCTGCGGCGGAGGAGGAGGAGGAGAAGAAGAGGAAGAAGATGGAGGAGTTGGAAGAGAAGCTTGTAGTGAATGAGTCACTGATTAAGGAGTTAAAGTCTCAGGTTTTGAGTTTGAAAACTGAGCTAGAGGAAGCTCGTAACTCAAATGCAGAGCTTGAGTTGAAGAACAAGAAGCTTTCTCAGGATCTTGTTTCAGCTGAGGCAAAGATCTCTTCTCTTTCCTCTATCGACAAGGTAAGATCAAGCTGAAAAAATCTCAACTTTGCATTAACTTAGTGAGACTATGAGTTTAGAGAACAGTTGGAAGTAATCTCACAAGTAGTGTTTTGGTTGATTCAGCCAGCTAAAGAACATCAGAACACTAGATTCAAAGATATACAGAGGTTGATCGCTAGCAAATTGGAGCAATCCAAGGTTAAAAAGGAGGTAGCTGTAGAGTCATCATCAAACTCTGTTAAGACAAGATCATCTCCTTCACCTTCGAGATTACCGTCATCACCGCCGTTTCCAAAGTTTCTGGTATCTCCAGCTACTAGCAATTCAGGTAAAAGAGATGAACTTTCATCACCTATTGCACCACCAACACCACCGCCTCCTCCGCCACCGCCACCACCTAGGCCTCTTGCTAAAGCAGCTCGCGCTCAGAAGTCACCTCCAGTTTCACAGCTGTTTCAGTTGTTGAAAAAGCAAGATAACAGTAGAGAGCTTTCGCCGTCTGTTAGTGGAAATAAGTCTCAGGTTAATAGTGCTCACAATAGTATAGTTGGAGAAATTCAAAACCGTTCTGCACATCTCATCGCTGTAAGCATTAACCAATTTTTTTCTTCTGGACTCTGTATGCTTTTATTTAACCTGAGTCTTGGCCATTCTCATCTGACACTGATGAGCTTCATTTTGTTCCACAGATAAAAGCTGACATTGAGACAAAAGGGGATTTCATCAATGATCTTATCCAGAAAGTTCTGACAACTTGTTTTTCGGATATGGAAGATGTCATGAATTTTGTCGATTGGCTTGATAAGGAACTAGCAACTCTGGTAAAGCCTAATTCCTCTTTTAACATTTGTTTACACAAGTGACTTATTTCCACATTTTAAAATAAGTTATGGTCTTGACTCTTGGCTTACATCACTGTCTATTGAGACCATAAGTGTATCACTTAGTCATATAAATGATCGTTTTATCCAAAAGTATTTATAGATTTTAGGGAGTTTTTCGCTGTTACATGTCGTTACATGTGCACTCCTCTTGCCTAATGCCTTACAGGCTGATGAGCGAGCTGTGCTTAAGCATTTCAAGTGGCCTGAGAGGAAAGCCGATGCCTTGCAAGAGGCTGCAGTTGAATACCGCGAGCTAAAGAAACTGGAGAAAGAACTTTCTTCCTACTCCGATGATCCGAGCATTCACTACGGTGTTGCCCTGAAGAAAATGGTCAACTTACTAGACAAGTAAAAGAAATTCCCTACTTTTGATGCTAACTGATTAAACAAAGTTTTATTAGATTCCCCAAAATGTTGAATAAACTAAAATTGTGGGTATGATTAAGGTCGGAGCAGAGGATAAGGAGGCTAGTCAGATTACGTGGCTCGTCCATGCGTTCTTACCAGGACTTTAAAATCCCGGTCGAGTGGATGCTTGACTCGGGAATGATAAGTAAGGTATGTTTGTGCTCTTTCTCTGATTTGTGTCTTAAGTAAATCATCAGTCACACATTGCTTTTTACTCTTTTAACATTTGTTCTAATCGCGTTAATAGATCAAAAGAGCATCGATCAAGCTTGCTAAAACGTACATGAATAGAGTTGCGAACGAGCTAGAATCAGCTCGTAACTTGGATAGAGAGTCTACTCAAGAAGCGTTGCTTCTCCAAGGAGTCCGTTTCGCTTACAGAACGCACCAGGTAATCTTAAACTTCATATATAAAAGCATTGCATTTGCTCGGTGCATTTGATGTTTGAACGTTTTGATCTTTACAATGTTTATTCAGTTTGCGGGAGGGCTCGATCCAGAGACATTGTGTGCATTAGAAGAGATAAAGCAACGTGTTCCGAGTCATCTCCGGCTGGCACGAGGGAATTTGGCCGGAGCTCCGTCGTAGAAAAGTAACCAGAGTAATGTGAAGAATATATGGCCTTTGGTTTTGGTTATAAACATTCGTTATTTGCGTTAATAGTATTTGTTGAGTGAGTGAGTACATGTTGTGTTCCACACGCCACGTAATAATAATGTTAAATGTATCTAAATGTGCCTCTAGTGAAAATTACTCAAAATAAATTTTGAGCTACATACAACTTTTATTCCGAAATTATTCACTTTCTCAATCACACTCTATCTAAACTTTCCCGAATTTGGGACAATCTTATCTTCTCATCAACGCCAAATTCATGAGGCCTAAAAGAGTTTTCAAAAATATGTAATTGATGATCCGACGGCAATCTGAAAGAATATTGATTTTGGACGAAAGTATTTTAAAATCGAATGGCTGAGAATGCGTATGATGAGATACCGCATTAAGTGAAAGGTGGCGTGATTCATCGAATTTTTATCGGTTACCATCCCAATACCTACCTAATCCAATAACAAAGCTATTTAAAGGATTTTAGATTAGGAAATAAATATTACTAGTGGGTTACAGGTATTTTATCATCTAGTCTGTTCCTACTAGTGTGGTTTGATATAATATATCTAATTATGTGTATATCTAAAACATGTAACTTTGACTATTACTATAATTAAATAAATTAAAATCTTAAACTGTTTATAAATCCAATGACTAATATATTCGTATTTCGAATCAAGTTGTCCAAAGTACTCGGGTTAAGTAGGTATATTCGACAGGATAAAATATCCGAACCTTGAACCAAAATATCCGAACCTTGAACCAAATCCGATTGGAAAAAGTAAAATCGAATCAAACTTAGAATTGATAAAATATTTGAATGAATTTAGAATTTTAATATTTTAAAAATAGAACCTTAACTAAATTGAGAATCCAACGAATATCTAAACTAGCAATATATTTTAAAAATTATTAATTATATATATGCTTAAAATAATATAAAATAATAAATACAATTATATACTAAATTTATCATATATTTAAAAATAAAATAATTTAAATATCCAAAAACATATATATATTAAGAATAATTTAATTTTAATTTCATTTTAATATTTTCTTTTTATATTATTTGTGATTTTTATTTTTTTTTAGTGGAATTTTAACCGTATAAATTTGATAAAAACAAATAATTTTTAATATAAATTATGTATTTTGGGATTGAGAGTCCAAATAAATACTATAACCAAAAATATTTTGGATGTATTTAGAATTTTAATTTTTTTATTAACATCAAACCCAACTCACGACACCTCTATCCAAATCCGAATCAAAATATTAAAATATCTAAATATGATCATATTTTAATATTTCTAAACTGGAAGCCTAATTGACAATAAACCAAATCCTAATCCGAATGAATTCATGAATCTCCAGCCTTATTCACAATTCTATGAATATGTACGTGGCATTTTGCATTAGATTCTCCACGTGGCAGTCCGACATGTACTCTTGTCATGCTTCTTAACCGTTGATTACCTCATAAGTTTGAATCGACGGTCGATATTCATCAATTGGCGCGTGTCCGGAGCGCGGGAAAGTGTGGAACTCTCACGACAACAGGTGCGAACCTGAGTGCAACTCTCGACACCTCTATCCAATCAAAAGACGCCACGTCATCTTTCACTGTTGTTTCTCTCTTGTAAAGAACTGGATATCCTCCAACAAGAAGGAACCAGCCTGAAAGGATATCGTGAAACCTACACGATCGCTTAAGGCTCAAGTTAACTTCTTTGGAGACAATTCATCGAAACTTGTAGACAAGAGAGAGAGAGAGAGAGATGGAAGTTTCCGGCGTCGTTCTCCGACAAATTCCGTGCGTTTCAGGTTCCGTTGCCGATGGCCGTTACTCTGGTCTCCGATCGGTGTCAGACTTTTCCGGTAATACGAGGACGGTCGGGTTCCGGACGAGGAAGTTTCGCGGGATGATGTGCAATAACGAGTTTGCGGATAAAGGGCACATGAGTTACTATTTATGTGGCGGTGAGGGAAAGGACAAGGCTAAGGTTATGGAGAAGGAGAAGAAGGCGATGAAGAAGAGGGCCAAGGTTCTTAAATCTCTTTCTAAGAACTTGAACATGTTTTCAACCATAGGGTTTGGTCTTGATCCAGAGGCTGGTTTGGTCGCTGAGATTCAGAACAAGACTATCTCGGTAAGAATTTGCAATCAATTTGTGGAATTCAACATAGAGATTTGGCTATGATCGAAATTAAATGTTGAAGTTTTTGTTTTATTGATTTATTTATGCAGGAAGCAACAGAGATTTTGGTTAAGCAGCTTGAGCAGTTGAAAGCAGAGGAGAAATTATTGAAGAAACAGAGGAAAGAAGAAAAGGCAAAAGCTAAGGCAATGAAGATGATGACTGAAATGGACTCTGAGTCGTCTTCTTCTTCGTCTGAATCCAGTGACAGTGATTGCGGCAAAGGAAAAGTTGTTGACATGAGCACTTTCAGAAACAAGGCTAAGCCGGTTCTTGAGTCGTTACAACCAGAATCTACAGTAGCTACCCTTCCTAGAATCCAAGAGACTCTGCTTCCTAATAAGCTCGAAGAAGATGCAAATTCTTGCAAGAAGACCGGTGAAGCATTGAGGCTTGCTTTGTTGCAATCAGCTGCTGCATCCACTGCATTTCCCTCAATTGTTAATCCTGGACAGACATTGAAGACGGTAGAAGCGGTACCTGTTGTTGGATTGCCATTGAAGAGAATAGAAGTATGTATGGGAGGAAAATGCAAGAAATCAGGAGGAGCTGTGTTGTTGGATGAGTTTCAGAAGGCAATGACGGGTATGGAAGGATCCGCTGTGGCTTGCAAATGCATGGGGAAGTGTCGGGATGGTCCAAACGTTAGAGTCGTGAACGAGACTGATGCTGTGATGACTGATTCAGTTAGGACACCTTCCAAGACCGTTTGTGTTGGAGTTGGGTTGCAGGATGTGGATACTATTGTCACAAGTTTCTTTGGTGGAGAATGTAGCAAAGAAGGTCTTGATTATGTCTCTTATTGAAAATGTTCAAAAAATGATCAAAGTAATATATGTAGTAGTGTGGTGTTTTCTCTCATTGTACATATCTGTCTTGGTGTGCATTTTCGAGTGGAACATTGATAATAAATATACACATCTTTTCTCAACTTTGGTCTTGACGAAAAGTATATGTTGCGTTAAGGTCTGTAACGATTATCTTAAGCAAAAAGCTTTGCAAGGTTCGAGCGAGCCCTGAAGATCCAACTTTATGGAATCCTAAAACTACTGAAGACCATTTGTTTGCACTTAACTATTACAAATGATCCTTTGAGCCTAGCGAACATGTGTTTCTGCAAGAAACAAAAATACAGATGGGATCTTGCATATTTTTGGTTTCAGTTTTTGGGAATTTTGGGCCTGGAATGATGTTCTTCGGCGTCGTCATCTAATCTGCGGCAGCGTTTCAAGAACGGCTCTAGAGTTTGTTGCTTCGAGGGGCTGTTTCTTGATTTTGTTGGACTGTTCATCACATGACTCGATGAAACCTCCAAAGCATTCTCTTGCCCATCAAGCATCTGTGTTGCAGATTGTTCACAAGTTTAGTCTCCAGCACTTACAAAAAATGACTAAACGCGAATATTTGGCACAGTCTATTGACAGGTAACCATCTACTTATTCATGAATCACACTGCAGTCAACAGTATTTGGGACATTGATAGTCAAAGAAATGCTGCAGATAATCGTAATAATGGTGACACCAAGAGATTTTCTATCCTGGTGGCTTGACATTGAGAAAGTGAATACCTGTCCCAGATTCTCCAGCTTGCTCTGAACAACATCCCTGAATAGAAAGTGAGCAAGTTCAGCGATTCAGCGTAGCTGACCTGGGACAAACAACATCGACATAATGATTGGAATTTCAACTGTAAATGGGAATGAGAAAGAACCAGATGATGTCGTCAACAGTGTCATTTGCCAGAAGGTAGTGTATGTTAACTGAAGAGACCTGTGGATACGAAGCAAAAATCACAGAAAGGGTTTAAAAATGACACTGCAAATGATTAGTGAGAAATAAAGGTGTGACTATGTGACTCCACTATACTGTGGTTCATCACTCACTTGACCAATCCTATGTGCACGATCTTCTGCCTGTATCAGATCACCTGGAGTCCATGCCAATTCCGCAAAGATAACGGTGCTTGCTGCTGTCAAAGTTATCCCAACACCAGCAGCTCGTATTGACAGCTGCAAATCCATGTAAACAACAACAAATTATCAAGGACTAGTAATCTCTACTAAAGAATTGAAAGTACTAATTATACATACAATGACAGTATTCATCAAAAAACCACGAAGATTAATTCTGTACTTCTACATCTCTGTGCAACTTAAAAGTTTAGCGTATGGCTAAAAGAATAAATAAAAAGTATGTATCCCACGATAGTAAGCTCTGTCCACAAACGGCACACAATATTCATAAATGGTTAACAGAGCGAATTATAGCGACTTCTATAGTGACATGGTAAGAGAAGGGTAGGGAACACTGTTTACAAGATGGTGAAAATACTTACCACTGCAGCTTTTATCTGATCATTTTCCTGGAAGTCTGAAACCAAGGCTTGTCTAGAAGAAGCAGGGGTGTTCCCATCGATCCGGATGCAGCCCACTTTCTTTTTCTGCAATTTTTTTGTAACTCGTATGAGAAACAGAGGGGCTTTTGGGAAGGTTTTGCTGAGAATTCAATGCCTTACTTTAAGAAACTGGTGTAATGCGTCAAGCATGGACTGATGATGTGCAAATACAAGAAATTTGCAGCCAGCCTGCATTACAATGATCAAAGAAAAAGGACGAGAACAGATATCAGACATGTATGAGAAATTTTCGAAACTGCTTATGGCTAAAAAGCGCGCTACCTCAAGCACGGTTCCCAGATAATCAAGCACTGCTGGGATTTTGGCTTCAGCGGAATCAGTGTAGATCTAAAATACAACAAGGAGATGTTACAAGACACTAGGAAATAACAAGTAGGTCCACCAACGAAAGAAAAGAAAAAGTGAAAAACATATATAATCAGCTAAAAGTGCACCAAACTAAATCAAGCAGCTACAATGATATTCACTGGCTGTGAAGAAATAATTTTGTAAACGCAAATCAATACCTTGTTGATAAGCTGCTTCTCTGTAAATCTAAGAGATTTGATGTCATCTTCCGATATGCAATCCTTAATTTTTCCCTTTACCACCTTCAACTGTAAAATAGAAGACAAAGGCCATTCCTTTCTCAAAACAGTTTCTTCAAGAAGGTAAATTGCATGGATATTGAAAACTACACCAAGTTACCTCATGAAACAAAGCATTGATTTGCTTCATGTCCTTCTCCGCTAGATCTAGGAAGACCTATTTACACAAAGATAATAACGTCACAAGAAATCAATAGCAAAAAAAAGATCAGATGCGAAGTGAAAGAGAAACTACTAAGGACCTGCTGCCTTCGCTTTGACGGAAGTTCAGACAAGACATCCTTTTTAAGTCTTCGAATCATTACTGTTGCCTTCATCAAATTGTGCAACTCTTCATGATTGCTTGCGCCTTGATATGTTCCAAAAAATCCCTGAAATTGAATGGAAAAAATATAAAACGTTATGATGCCCAGTAACTACCCTACATGATATTCGAGGCAGTTTCTCAATGTGCAATGAACTTACGCCTTTGCAGTATCTGTTACCGTATTCATGAACATTTCTATAAACATCTGGGCATAGAGCTTCCAGCTGCCACGAATAAAGAACGAAACGAAGGGTTTTTTTAGTTAATCAAATTACATCAAGAGATAAGATTACCAAATCCAAAGCCAAATAGAATGGATGGATCACCTGTTTGAATAGCTCTATTGGTCTAGATAACGCAGGTGTTCCACTCAGTAGGATTGCATATTGAGCTTTCTGAAACAAATGGTATGGATTTTAATAGAATAAAAATAATCACTAGAATATTACTCATTAACAATGTGACCAAAGTTTTACAGTTGCCCCCAAAAGGAAACTGACTTTCTATCCGTCAGCAGATAACCAAAAACTAGCTCTATAGACAAAACGTTGAATGGATGATATGTCTATAATACCTTTATGACTGGAAGGGAAGCAGTTGTCCTCTTTGCTTGAGCATTCTTAAGAAAATGTGATTCGTCTGCTATCACAACCTGCAAAAAGGGACAAGTACACAGTGAATCCCCCAAAAGTTTCAGACTAGCACCAAAAAGCCTAATTTGCATGTTATGGAATGCAGAATAAACGCCTCCTTTTCTTAACTTAGCTTCTCCTCGTCAATATCAATAACTCACTCTCACGTGCTTGATTGGTAATTAACGTGATCATTATAGATCAAGATGTCAGGAATACAGGAACAATCAACCAAAAAAATTTCTGCAAAGCAATATCTAGTTAATCACCTTAAAGTCCATCGCCATTAGGAGTTTGTCCAGTTTAGTGACCACATCATAGGATATAATGTTGAAAACACCATCAAGATGGATTGTCCCCTTCGTATTTGAGGAAACTATAGTAAATCCGCACTTGTTTGACCCACCTGGTTGAGGTAAAACTACCTACTAAAGGATGACTTAAATGAGAGAGCAATATATAAAGAATGGGCTATATTCTAGCTACTAAACGTGATAAATGCACTAAACTACATACAACTATGTCTGACGGAGGTACATGCAGCCATTGGTGAATCATCTGCAAGAAGGAGCCATAGTTGATCATCTTAAGCAACATACAGAACGTCCAAGTAAGATTCATAGAAAGATCATGGGCTTACCGTTGCCCAGTGTAAACGTAACGAAGATGGAGCAATAATCAGAACTGGCCAAGATTCTTGAACGCATGTGGTCACAGCAATTGCCTGCACAGACAACGTGAGTGTGAACAAGATTGATGAAACGAATTTACAAGCAGAGTGAATCATGACAAGATTCTCCAGAATTAGTTTCTTGTTGGTTCTGCAACGAGCTATACTTGTGAGGAGCAAATTTTATGATAAATGTGTAACAATGTCACAGATATCTACTTAACAAGTGACAATAGATATCTTATATGAAAGGAGAGTAAGAATCTCATACAGAAACGAAAAGAATTATCATATGAGACAGAAAACCACTCGCCTGCAGAGTCTTTCCAAGACCCATTTCATCTGCTAGGAGCACACGCCCTCCGTGCTGCAAAATAAACCTTACCACAAATAAAAAGCAAAGGAGACAGTTATCAGGCAGGCAAAACGCAATTACATTGCTGGTCATTGGTAAAAGAAATCACAGCTAATGAAGAAGACTAGATATCGCTGACATACTCTATGCCATCTCGCTGAAACGGAAGAAGCTTTGGCTCAATGTGGCTTGGTATCTTTTCATAGAGATCTAGTAAGACATAAAAGTCCCATAAAGAGGGTCCAGAAATCCAACATATATTTAGTTAATATCATATCATTAATGTGTCTATAGTGATAAAGGGGATGCCTGACTTACGCCTTAGATCTGGAACTTTTGAGGCAGAAGCTATTGCACGTTGCACAAGAGGATCTAAGTTCTCTACCTGATAATTCAGAAGAAAAACATGTAGCAATGCACCTAAGAGACCCTGGACCTCTACTTTTAAGCTGAACTTTCTGAACCAGTTTCAAAGGATCAAGGTGGCTTACCTCAACTTTAACACTGGGAATTTCTCGTAGAACTTTTTCTGCTGATGACAATGAAGATTGAGGAAAGATCCATAACCTAAAATTGCCACAAGAGAATAAAGAACACATTACATGCCAATGATTATTTCTCTGCTTTGTTTACAGATCACACAATAAAGCACGTTGGAAACAAAAAAAACACAGAGAGAAACAAAATTACAGAAATGAACTATGCATATAAAAGAGTGTAAAGGAAAAACCTTTCTTTAGCATTCCACATAGCCCTAGGGACTTTACGAACAGCATCCACCACCGCCTGGATAATACCAAACAGAAAGTTAAGTCTTAAAACACAAAACTACAAACCATTTCCACACAAAGACTTCTTCTAACAAGAGTTACCTGGTTATAGAGGAACTTTGCAGCAAGATCTCCACTATGATGAAGCAAAATTTTAACAGAGACCTTTCGCTCAGGTTCCTTAAAGCCGTCACCTTTTGGCGCAGAAGCTAACCTCACAATAAATACACAGTAAACGTAAACAAAACCATATGCCTCATTGACAAGAAAAAAAACAGACAAATGCTACTAATGGGAAAATGAACTGACAAGTGTTTGGTTTAGTAGGGGCGAGAGATGAAGGTAAGACTCTGGTCCCTTGAGACGAATTAGGAACCTGAGAGCATATAAGAAACATACATTAGGGCTGAAAACAAGAAAAGAGTGTAGAAGCCATTACAAAACACTATACAAAGCCATCCGAAACAAAACCCAAAACAGAAAAAGAACAAAAATTTGAAAACCTCGTTGGGAGTTGGCAAGGAAGATGAGGACTTTCGGTCTTGGTTGATTCTCTCAAAAGCTTCTTTCTCAATAGCTTCTATCTCTTCCAGTGTCAAATCCCACTCATCATCATCCATTTTCTTGATTCACCTCCTCCCACACTTCTTCTTTAGTCTCAGTGGTGAGTCGGAGATTAGGATGTGACCTTTAATAGCGGAATCCCTTTCCTCAAATCTTTCCCTCGTCTCCCTCTCCGTCTTCCCTTTTTTCAAAACGCTTCTTGAGAATAAAATAAAAAACCTGTTTGCAGCCGAAACGGCGCCGTTTCGAGGTTTAGATGAGAAGACGATTAACAAGATTAAGAAATTACGCCAAATCCGGTTTTTAATTCGGTTCGGTTCGGTATATGAAATAATTCGAGTTATGTTATCAATCAAAAGAAAGCCGAGCAAAATAATTGATCTTGTGCCAATGCAAAACATGACCTTGACAATACTTCAATAAATCAGTTTTAAGTCTTCGTGTATATAGTTTTAGTTTTTCTTACATGATGCATGAAGTTTCTTATGAAAACCAAACAAGTACGATAGTATTCTATTCTCATAATTACTGTCGTATTCTAATCTCCTCAAAGTAGGATAGTAGCGTCTTGTGGATCAAACCCATGATCATGGTTTAATCCTCTGCTTTTATTATCCCTCCTCTCTACAAGTCAAGCCTAGTTGACTTTGCTTTACCAACGAAGTGATGATTTTGTTTTTAGTTAGCAAAATTAATAAGTGACCCAATCCCAAAGCTCTCTTCTCAGAAACCCCATTAGTGGTCTCTGTATGACTGTATCCCATTTAACTTGTTTATTTCACTGATGCATCATATTAGCTCTCAACGTTTTCTTGACTTGTTATATGAGTGTGATCGATCATCGATCTAACCTTAAATCACTAAACCCCAACTTGATCGATCCTCTTTCAGCTCCGAGAAAGATTAACATAAGTATCCGGTGGATTTGGTGTTATTGAAGAAAAAAAAATTGGCTGGAAATCACCTCCACTCTTCTTGTTAAAGTGCAATATTGGTGTTTCTTGGGATAACGTAAAAAGATTAGTGGAGCATCTTGAATCCTTACTATTGATACCAAAAAAGTTATAATGTATAGTCGAAGGTTTTTAGGTTGATTTCACTAGACCTTCTACTATTAAATCTTACATTCAAACTTTTTTTCAAATTTTCACTCTCATCACTGATTTTAATTTAATAAAATTTTAATTAATTCTATACAATAAACAAAATCTGTCTAATTGTGTAAATTATATTGTTTTTCAACAAATTATCATCGATCCAGTCCAAACAAATTTACAGTTTTAACAAATTATATTGTTTTACAGTAATCTGGCCCGGTGCAAACAAACCCGATCCATAAACCAAAGTTATAAAAAAATCAACATCAACGTTTATTTAAATTGAAATTAAAATTCATAAATTTTTTTTTTTTAAAGAATGTTAAATTAATTCAAATAAAAAAATATCGTGTTTACATAAGTTGTTACTTAGAGAAAATGCTTAAAAAAAGAAACCATAAGAGAAACTACTGAAGATGGCCAGCCAGCCAGATTTCCATTGCTGCATCATATCTTGTTTCACCAAGTGCCGCAGAGAAAGGAGTCTGTTGCGAACTAATCTGTCAATATTGCATGTTAGTTGATTCGTTTGGTACCGAAGCTTCACTGTGTTTTCTCCTATTTCTTTCTCTCCATAATGAGTGTATTGTAGCCTGGAAAGCATACCGTAGTAAGAAGAGCGTTGTGTGCTCGACAGAGTTATCCACCATTTGCATCAGAAGAGCAGACCAGTGAGTGGTGAACTTGGACCGAGAAGTTGTGATGTCAAATCTGTCCAAACCTTCTCCGAATATTTGCACAGGAAGAAAAGGTAATCTCGACTTTCGGTAGAGTCAGTATACAGGTGGCATCAGTGTTGTTATTCCATTGTTGGAGCCTATCTCCTGTTGCCAACTTGTTGAGAGTTGCGAGCCAAACAATGAAAGAGTATCTAGGGGTGGCGAAAGAATATCATGATTTTCACAATACATATCATACTCTTTTACACATCCTAACCTATCATTTTTATCTCTCACTCTTATAAAACAAAATTATTTTCTCATTTTTAATAAATAAATGTAGAATCGGTAATTTTTTAAGCTATGATGTTTGAAATTGTGAACCCAAATTTTTAGTTTCAATATTTAATTATGCAAATATCAATTTTAACTTTTTGTTTTTGGTTTTTTTACCTTTAGTTTTGTGGGTCTGGTTTGCAACGAATTGGATTATGAAAAAGCATATTGTTACATATTTTGATTAATTAAACACAATTTAAAACGTGGGTCTAGTGAAGTCAACCCAAGATCTTTTAGTAATTGTAAGTTTCGAATCGATACTCTTCTAGAAAGCTGTTTATGGACTTTAGAAAGCATAATGAAGTCTCCTTATAAATATCATGTGGTTTTTTTTGCTAGTGAAGACAATACCGTTATTGGGCCTTCTGTTTAGCCCTCTTTCCACTTTCAATGGAAACAGCTTCTAAGTTGTCTAAAAAACTTTTTGGATTAATCAAGCTCATCAGGATAACATAGGAGCTCGTTTACTGCAGTGAGTGTGACAAAGAAAGATTGTTTTCAATCATATATTAGTTCAAATTTATCTTCTCGGCTTAATCATATTTTTGGTTATAGCAATAGATAACATTTGCTCTGTTGTAATGTTTTTCTTCCTGAATCCTGATAGTTAATTGTATTTGATCCATTTGTTCTCTTTATACTCCAACGCTTTAGGGTTTGATTGATATAACCGCAGTGGATGCGGTTACGGTTGTGGGAGTTTGCGGAAACGGACGGTTGCGGTTTGAAGCATTATTAAGCGATTCATACGATTGGTATAGCGGTTAAAAACTGATGTGTTTGCGGAAGAATTATGACTGGTTGATTAGCGGATGCAACAGTGGTTAAATAAAAAATTAACAATATAACTATATAAAATATCAAAAATATATATTATTATAATAAAATTAATTATAAAAAGAATTTAATTTTAAATTTTATTAATATAAAATTATGATAAGTGTTTAGTGAATAATCAATAGAAAATATCAAATTTATTCATATATTTCATAATTTTAATAGTTAATTTTCAAAATTTTAATTTATTAACTTCTTTTATTAATTTACGTATTTTATATATATTTTCTATTATTTTAAATCAATTTTTATTATTTTTAAAATTAATTTATTTTTTATTTTTTTATTACCCATCTGTAACCGCAAACGCTAGCGGAAAGTAACTTTTGAATTTGAGCGATTTGGAGTAATACAAAACGGTAAAATATATTTTTTGTGATTATTGTCAAACGCTGATAACCGATATTACCCGCAAAAACTGCGTTTGCGGATGATAGGGGATAAACCAATCATTTTTTTTTCCTTGACATCTGCTTTAATCATATTAATTTAATGAAAAAAACAGTGCTAAATTTCCACAAAAGTTAGTTGCCGAACAAAAACATCACACGTGTTCTGTCAATCAAGAGTGTAATGTTGCCGGTTTATCGAATCCGCCGTTGAGTCAACGATGTCGTTGGGTCAAAAGAACATTTGACTATTCCAAGTTTATTTTTAATGTTTAATTGTTTAAATTAAATTACATAATAACAATCTCGATATTTTCTGTGTCAGTTAAAAAAAAAAGATCATAAAATATTCTGGCAACCTTTAAATTTTCATATTCCGGTAGATCTGAGAGCGTACTCTTGCACCAACGCCGCAAAGAGAGATTGCTTCTCAAGCAAACGAGCCGGGCTATCGAACTCTTTCGCTTTTCCTGTTTCCATATTCCATTTTGTAAGTCACAAATCATAATGAGATTGAAAAAAAAAACAGACATGAAGTTGTGTTATCACTTACCTGCGTCTATGACCAGGACTCGATCACAGTCCATCACTGTAGGAATCCTGTGAGCGATGCTGATTATGGTACACGACTCAAAGTCTTCTCTAATAATCTTCTGAATCACGGCATCGGTTTGGGAATCTACAGATGCAGTTGCTTCGTCTAGGAACAGAAGTCTGCTTCGTTTCAGCATAACCCTGCCTAAACAAAGAAGCTGTCTCTGCCCTACGCTCCAGTTCTCGCCACTATCAACCACTGTAACAATGAAGTACGTTCTTTCATGAGTCTTTTCTTATATCTCAAGAAAATGTATATATATCCCAAACTCGATTTTAAGAACTCACCCAAAGAATCGAGTTTCTCAGGCTTTGTAGCAACAACATCCTTGAGTTGGCATCGTTCGAGGCTCTGGGGGAAAGAAAAGAAAACAGATTATTGTATATGATTTGGATTGTAACTACAATGTTTTCTAGCTAGAATTGGTTTTATCATCATTACCTTCCAGATTTCTTCGTCAGAGTATTGGTCTGTTGGGTCGATGTTACTCCTCACGGTTCCTTCAAAGAGGACTGGTTCTTGCGGAATGATTCCGAACCTTGACCTGAGATCATGTAACCCTAGAGTGCATATATCAATCCCATCAATGATTATCCTCCCTCCTGATGGTTCTACAAGCCTGAACAAGACTTGGATCAACGTTGATTTCCCGCTTCCTGTTCGTCCAACTACACCGACTTTTTCTCCTCCTTTGATGTCCAAAGTGATTCCCTTGAGCACAAGTGGAGTGTTTGGCCTGTACCGTACCTGTTGTTTAAGATAAGTTCATGAGATCCCTTCTTCACAACTTTGAGCAGTAAAGGTCAGTTACAATATATGAATATGTTTGGTTTGGTCTCTTTAACTTACCTTGAGGTCTTCGAGATGTACATTGCCATGGACGGGCCAATTCGAAGGTGGGAGTTTTTCTTTGTTCTCCCACTCGGCTTCCGCAGGAATATCAGTGAACTGTTTGATCCTTTCAACGGAAACCATCTTGTTCTCGACAAAGCAGCTCATGTATATTGCCCAGAACAGAACCGAGTTCAGAGACAGCCCGTACGAAAGAGACAACCCTACGTTTTCTGCATCAGAGAAAGGAATATTTAAATCATTAATCGTCGCAAAGGAATATATTGTGGTGGTAATGTGACCGTCTAAATACCGAAAAGGGGGGGTTTAGTGATCGGTACCTGGTTTGATTACGTTGCTTGGTAACATTACCATAAACAGAGCCGAGATGCAGAGCACCCAGCTCCCAATCAGCTCTAGCCGAAACCCGAGCCATTCGTTTGACCCATTGTTGTGGAAGTCCATCCTAAGATTGGCATTGACACGCTTCACATTCTCTTGCCTAAATATCTCATGTTTCCTGAATGATCGGATTGTCATCACTCCGGCTATACTTTCTGAGAAATGGTGGATGACAGGAGCCTTAGTGATTGAGTCCAGGCGTGTCAATTCACGGGAAGATGTGAGGTAATAGTTCTGAAGCAAAGTTACGTTTAGTCAAACATCAAAAACATCAAAGAAGAAACATCAGAACAGAAGAACCAGAGAGATGCCTCCTACCCGGTACCAGATGTTGAGCCATCCAAGAGGAATCACAAAGAATATAGTTGGCCAAGCGTACTGGCAGGTAACTATGAAAATGCTCAGCAGAGTAGTGTACATTGAGGCCACAAGTCCGAGCATGAAGGGAATGAAGATATCGACATTGGTTTGATCAGTCGATGCCTGCAAAGTATCGAAAGAGACAAACCTTTTGACATCTCTGCTCAAATCATATCTTATGTATATATAGGCTTAGAGGGTGAAAGATTTCTCACCCGACTGAGAATTCTTCCCGATGGTGTGGTGTCGAAGAACGACATGGGAGCATGTAAGATACTGTTAAGAATCTGTCGGAAGAAGATCTGAGCCGTCTTGAGTCCCAAGTGGGTAACGTAATATGAACGCAAGCTCACTAAGACGATGGAAACAAGTGCAATAATGACGTATACACGAATGAAAACAGAGGCGTCAAATGACATTGCATTCGTGGCTGATGTTTCGTAGGCGAGCCAGTAATCGCTAGCCATCAGAGAGCCCTGCCACGTTAGAGAGAAGAACACCACAAAGACAATGCCCCACCAGCCATAGGCCTCGGTGCAATACTGTTTGTAAACTCGCAGGCTAACCTGCCCAGTTTCCCTTTGCTCTTCTTGAATGAGTTTCGAGCCATCTTCTACTGTGTTAGAGCCAAGAAATGACTTGACGTGTTCATCATTCAGATCACTTAAGTGAGGAGAGTCCATGGACGTTCTTGGGGAGTTTGGACGGGGAGACGTTGGTTCTCTTGGGGATGTAATGATTGTTGTTGCTGCTGAAGACTCTGCACCGGCTTCAACTAGCTCCATTGATGTCTCATGTGCAGCCACAAGTTCCCCGAAATCCAACCCGGAGCTGACTAATTCGTCGTATCTTCCTGATTCAACAATCTTCCCTTCACGCATCACCTGAAACTCCATCTTGTAAGTACAAGTTCAAAATCTTTCGATTTTAATCAGATAAAAGTTTGAATTTACCAAAATGCAATCGACGTTGTGCAAGAAGTCCACTTGATGGGTTACGAGCAAGACGGTCTTGCCTTTTAGAGCTCCTCTTACACATTTCTACAAAGAACACAACAATAACAAGAGTCAACTTGTGTTTTGCATTTTAGAGGTAATATAACTCAAGATTGCTGTGTGCAGGTTCCTTGTTACCTTGAATATATCTGAACCTGTATGAGCATCCACAGCGCTAAAAACATCATCAAGAAAGTATACATCGCAATCCTGATAAACAGCACGTGCAAGCTGTATACGCTGCTTCTGCCCTCCGCTGAGGTTGATTCCGCGTTCTCCAATCTCAGTTTGATCCCCAAACTCCATCATTTGCAGATCTTTTTCCAGACTACAGACATTGAGAACTTCGTTGTACTTCTCTCTAACCATCGGAAGACCAAACAAGATGTTGTCTTGAACCGTCCCGTTCTGGATCCACGATGTCTGCGCTACATAACCTGTGGTCCCACAAACTCTCACCTGGCCTGTGATTCTGTGCATTTCTCCAAGAACCGAAGCTAGCAGAGAAGACTTTCCTGAACCAACGGTTCCAACTATCGCGGTGAGCTCTCCTTTATTAACCTTAAAGTTGATGTCTTTGAGTGCAGGTACGTTGTCCTCATCATCCCAACTAAAGCTTCCATCTTTAACCTCCACCGCGGTACTACCATCACAACCCATGGATCTCTCCACGGCCTCTTTCGAAAGCTCTTTGCTCATCATGTATGAGTCCAGTCTTCCCAGAGAGATCATAGCCTGCGACAGAGATATCATAGACTGAGGAAACGTTCTAATGGGTTCTTGCAAGATCTTGAAAATGGTAGTGGTGGTGAACACGGTCCCAGCGTCAAGCTTGACTCCCAAGAAAAGCGCGGTGGCGAACGTGAGCGCTGAGATAAGCACCGGCGTGCTCCAAAGAACAATGATGTTGCCGGCTATCGAGTAGAGAAACTTGGAGAGCCAATCAAACTCCATGTCCCTAAAGTTGAGGATCCTCTTGTTGAAATGATTTTCCCAAGCCTGGAACTTGATCACTCGCATATAATTAAGCATCTCGTTGGTGGCCTTCATCCGAGAATCTCTGTTTCCCATCAAGCTAAATTGGTACCTGTTGTTTCTCTTAGTCCCCAGGAGAATGAATACGAATACTCCGGTGAGACCGATGACGGCCGTCACAACAGACGCGCCTAGGCTTCCGTAGAGAAGTATTAACGCAAGAGTCACTTGTAAAGGCATAAGCCAGATTGCGTGGAGCTGAAGCATCATGTCAGAGAGCTGTTGTGCATCAACGGCCATGTAATTCACAATTTGACCAACACCGTGGTTTTGACGCGCCGAGCTAGTGAGCTTCAAACCTTTCTTGTACAATGCAGTGATTAGAGTTGACCTTATAAGCATCCCGAGCTTCTGCGAGTTGAAGTTAAACTGATGCGTCGTCAACACCTCGACGAATTTCGCGACGAGGAGGACGAGGACGAGGTAATATCCCTGCAACGGGGAGGATCTCTTGCCTGAGGTGAAATCTACGAAGCTCTGGATGAGAACAGGACCAACGTACATGACGCAGAGACGTACGATCGCTAGGATCGCCGTGAAAAGAATCTCTTTCCAGAAACATCTTATTAGAGTCGTACGGACAGGATGGCTGGAGTTCTCAGACGGTTTCGGCCAGTTCGATTCGAAGACAAGCGCGAGCCTCTCTGCTTTGTGCTCTGGAGAGAGCGTCGGGACTTCTTCAAGCGTCAACGGTGATTTGTAGCCTTTGCTCAGTAAAGGATTCATCCATAACCAGAAAATCTTGGAGAAGGTCGAAGCTGAGGCGTAGAGAGAAACGTTGTCGGATTTCTCCGAAACGACCTCGTATGGTTCCGTATGACTACCGTTGGTCACTTCCGCCGTTTCCGTGGTGAACACGCCAGTTGTCCCTCTAACGGAAACGATGAGCAGAAAAGCGGTTAACGGGAAGGAGAAGAACGAGGCGACGTCTTCTGCTATCAACCTCGCAGCGTCGGACTCGTGGGAGAGTAAATGGAGAATCCCGGAGACGGTAAAGAGTGTTGTGACGACGAAGCTTGAAACCCAGTAGATTCTTAGAGATAAAGGATGACTCAGAGCTGCGAATCTCTTCTCGTGGAGGACGAGGATTGTGATGACGGCGCTTGTGACGGCATGGATAAGCCAGAACATAGGGTCGATGAGGTTCCATGGTCTCTGAGTCCGTCTATTCCTCGTGAACGCCAAAACACAAAGCACGATGGAACAAAACGACAATAGAACGGTGGCTACGACTGTCGTTTTGAACCATGCGGTTGTTCTTGTTTGGATTCTTCCACTGTTTTTGATCAAGGGTTTCCTTATCTCGGCGTTTCCGTTGATAGTGGAAGAAGAAGAAGGAGAAGAACGAAAGAGTTTCTGAAGAGCCAAGAAGACGAGGACGACGATGAAAAGAAGATCTACGGCGGAGAAAAGAAAACGTTGAGGGCATGGAGAGAGGAAAATAAATCTCAGCCATTGGATTGCTATTGGGAAAGAAGATGTGGAGTCTATAACAGCCGACGAAGAACATGAGAGCTCAGAGAGCCAAGGAGAATGAGAAGACGAAAACCACCACATCTTCTCAGAGAACAAATCGTCGAGAAAGTGTGAGAGAAAAAAAATAGAGAGATAAAACAACTCTACTCTTCACATGTTTATAATATTATTCATTTAGGACAACATACTCTATTTATAATGCAATAAATATTTTTTTGTTCATTCTTGACTAACAATAATTATATTTTGGTTTTTGTAATGACTAATTTTTGTATTGAAGTGAATGAATTTTCTGGTCTGGTTTTGAGTGTCGTGGCTGCGGCTTTTAGCATCGGTGTTCTACCATTTTTGTGTGTTTGGTTTTCATCCACACAATGATATAATTAATGTAAATTGTTCGAACGTTTCACACTATACTAACTCTAACTACCATTACTTATTGTTTTTGACTTTTTGTTTACTGAAGAAAATATTTTAAACTCAAAGTTGTTCAATGTTTAATAGGTATGTAGGATTAAAATAAAAAGAGGAAATAAAGGTTTGAAGGATAGGAATCCGTTGGACCAGGACTTATTGGAAAATTAAAAATAAAAATAAAATATATGTAAGTTCAGATGTTTTAATCACAAATATTTCGATGATGTACCCACGACCTTGACCTAAAAAATTCGATGGCTAGTATTTTTGTTTATGTATTGGAATTCAAAGAGAAGACAAATTCCTTGGAATGAGACACTTCGGATTCGGATCTCTTGTGTATATTATTATCATGTATCTTCTACTTAGAGAAGACAAAATAATTGGAATGAGAAAATTCCGGATACGAATCTTTTTTTATTAATTCCATGTATCTTCTAATCCAGTTGAGAAAAAAATCTAGTTTAAATTTATTTTATTTGATTTAATTTTAAAACATAGACGCAGAAACGTTTTTATTAAACAAGTCGTCGCCCTCTTTAGAAGAAATGTCTTATTATGTTGACAAGATCAGCAGAAAATTCGTATATAATAAGAAAAACAAAAACAAAAAAACAAAAAAGTGGAAAGGGTCGTGTGAGACTTGTCTTCCTTTTTAGAGATCCTCGAGTAGACGAAGAAAGATAAACAATTAGCTTTAACTCGATGTGGAAAAAGGTCGAGACTTTAAACTTTTTGAGCAATTACTGGACCCGTCGCCCATATATCATGGAACCATGAATACACTTTTTTTTCTGAGTCCACCATGAGTACACATTTAAAAGCGTTAGTTGTAATATGTAAAGGTACGTGAAAAAAGCTTAGATGTAATCATGTAAACAATAATAAGTGGTCCTATATGGGACGTAGCTTCTCAATATAATTGTTAACGAATGATTAATTATATTTTTGGATTCAAAATAAGTAAATAACTATAAATTTTATGCACATTCAACTTAATATCAATTTGTTATTTATGTTAATTAGGGTTGGGCATTTGGATACTGGTTGGAGTCAATTCGAGTTCGAGTTTAAAATATCGTAAAAATGGTCACATTCTCTTATTCGAATATTTCAAAATTTCGATTTAATCCTTATTCGGTTTTTCTCAGGTTCAATTCGGGTTTAGTAAAAACTAAAAATTCTGAGTATATCTGAAATACTTTTGTTTAATCTCGGTTCTGATTTTCATTTGGATTTTTAAATTCCGGAATATCTATTTCATACTAAAAACTAACTATTTTATCAAACTTACAATTTATAAATCAAAGTTAAAGATTAAGTATTTTAAGTAAATATTTTTGGATATTTTGTGTCTTAGGTATTTTAATTATTTGGTCTTAAAATGAACTTATAGCTTCAACTGATAATCGTATTTTAGATTTTGAGTATTTTAATTATATATAAATTAATATTTTAAAATTATATTTTTTGGATATACATTCGATTTTTGTTTTGGTCCGGATTCGGGTTTATTTGTGAAATACCAAAAATTCAGATACATTCGGGTATTTTGTCAATTCCGAGTTCGATTCAGTTTTATTTTATTAGATGGAGTTCGATTCAAATTTTTGGGTTCAGATATTTTGCCTAATCCTATTAATTATGTAAAATGTGTGGATATGCTATTTAATATGAATCAAAATATATATTTATCAACTAAACTGATCATCCAAAAATATATTGGATTGTTTAACATTCAGATCAAAAGAAATAAAAATATTGGATAGCCAAATTTCATTTTCTTTTTCATGGAAATATAATATCTAAACTATTAAAATAGAAGTACACCTAGAAAATAATATTGTTCTTACATATGATTTATAAAAAAACTAGACTCTGACCTGTTTTCAAGACGAGAAATATTTTTTGATACTTTATTTTTTAATACTAAATTCAAAAATTTAACATATACTAACAGTGTTTTATTAATGTAATACATATTTTAATATGTTGTGAGAATGAATAATATTTTTAATTGGTTATTTTTATTTTTCTACTTTGTATAGAAAATATATTTTTGGAAGTTATAATTTGAGATGTATAATATAATTTCTATTAATTCACTAACTAATCCGCAAAAGAAAATCTAGATATTTTTAGAAGTTTTCATATTTATAAAATTATCTTAATGTTTTTTTATTATATCTTTATGTGTCAAATAATTATTTAAATTAAAAGTAAAAAAGAAAAGAAAATTAAAAGGTAACACCTATCATATTTAGATTGTTTAGAGACATAGTTATCCATTTTAGGATTTAAAAATATTTTTAGTAGAGATAATATTATTTTCATAACTCTTAATAAATTTCTATTAAAATTTACTAAATTGTATAGTATATATATATATATATATATATATATTAAAAAGAAAGCTGATAACATCTCAAACTTTCATATTTATAAATACATTTTATCCAAAAAAATTAAATATCAGAACTTTTTTTTATAAAAAGTTAGACAAAGTAAAAATAAAAAATTACATCTGTTAAATTAAAATTTTGTCAAAAAATGATCCCACGCTTCCGAAGCACAGATCAAAATCTAGTTAATTATTAAAATATAGGATTAGAGAAAGTTATAACTTAAACGAAAAGCTAACAAATTTAAAAACTTACAAAAACAAATATCAGTGGAGAGTTAGAAGCCAGCCAAATTAGGGTTGGACATTTAGATATCCATTTTGATTCAATTCAGGATCGATTTTTGAAATACTAAAAAATTGGTTCGATTCAGATATTTCAAAATTTTAGTTCGATTTCAGTTCGGATTTTCTCAGGTTCAGTTTAAGATTAGTAACAAATACCAAACCCGATTAAACTCAATAACCATTTGGGTTTGATTCTGAAACGGATTTTGTGAACCGAATTACTTATTTAATTATTTGACACTTAAAAATACTTCTTTTACACTTTAAAGAAATTGATCAAACTTTAAAATTTGAATACCTATAAGCATATAAATTATTTTAAATTCAAATGATTACTCAAACTTAAACTGAAAATCATATTCCTAAAAAATAAAATTATTCAAATTTAAATGTTAACATTGCTTAAATTTCAAATATAAACTTCAAACGGTCAAACGGTCAAACCTAAACTTCAAATCGTCAATCCAAAACTTTAATTGTCTTCATCACTTGCGTTCTCAATCTCTAAAAAAAAGCAACGAAGATCAAAATTATGACATATAAAGACACAATTATACAGAAACTAAAGATAAAGAAACAAATACATATAAAACAAAAATAAAATAGTTGAATTTTGATAATTATAACTAAGTATTTTTGGATATTTTTTGTCTTATGTATTTTAATTATTTTGTTTTAAAATAACTGATAACTTTAGTTTATAATTTTTTTGAGTATTTTGAGTTATTTTAAGTATATATATATAACTAATATTTTAAATACTCATTTGGTTTTCAATTTGGTTCTGGTTTGAAATCGATTTTTGAAATACCAAAATTTAAGACACGTTTGGTATTTTGTCGGTTTCAAATTTGATTCGGTTCCATTTTTCAGTTCGGATTCGGTTCAAATTTTTGGTTTCAGATATTTTTTTTATCCATATTTACCGAAAGAGAAAACTCTATTAATCAAATTCTTTAATTTCATATATATTAAAATAGTCATGTGTTACAATAAAAGAAAAATAAAACCGTTCTTTTGTATATAACCCATGTAAGTTCACATCGATGCATCTTACATATCAATTTTATTAGGACAATATTTTAATTCTGCAAATCAAATCATATCCACCAATTCCACTAATTCGGTTTTAGAAAACCTCGCAATCATAAGATTATTAAATGAGTGTAATACATGAAGATGAGAAATAAATACTAAAGTACCAACTGTGTTTAAATCTCAGATGCGTAAATAATAGTATACGTAACGTTTTCTCGAGAGGGGAAAAAAAGAAATGAACAGTATTAACTATTCAGTACCGCATGTTACCTGCGACAGTGATAAAACTATATGTTATAAAGTCAAAAAATCATAATCTAGATCTGAGATCCGATCGCTGACCGATCAAACGTAACATCAATCAATCATCGGCAGAGGACACTTCCATAAGACAATAGCCTAACTATTATAGTTAGTAGTTACATTCGAAGATGTTATAAATGATGACTGAGAAGCTGAACACATCAGATGATGAATCAGATAGTGTATAAAAATGCCGAAGACGTGACAACTGACATCCTTGTAATATTATGTTGAGTTGGACAGATTTGCAAGGATTCTAGCATTCGCTGCAGCAATTTTAGAAAGTGATATACGCTGGTAATATTCAGAGCTGCAAATCGAAAGATCAATCATCTTAAAACTGTAAAAAGACCGTGAATTTAGAGGCAAAGATTTGTTGTATTGATTCACAGTTGGGTGAAATCATTAAAGTAAAACTTTGTTATTTTAAAAATTGGCCAACGATAATTTTCTAGTATTATAACTTCGGTTAAGTGTAACTGTTATAAAATTAACTTATAAGATTTTCCAGTTTTTTTTGGTACAAAATATTAGTTTTTAAATTAGATTTTTTTTTTTTTAACTGATTCAGCATTTGGAAAATTTATAGGTCTAACATATGGAATTCCATGATCTTTAAAAAACGTTAAATTTAATATAGTTCAAGTCAAAGAGATTGTTATATGGAGTTATACACACTTTGCAATATTGTGGTCAGAGGCCCGAAATTTGAATTCTCCTATCGAAATTACAATTATGATCAGCCATTAAAAAAAAAATTGTTGAAAAAAAAACAAGTGACAATTTATTTGGTTTTCACATATTCTTAAAATTATAATTTAGAAAGAACGGTTAAAATGGTGCTAAAAGTTATTAAGGTAATACCAATCTTTGATAATTATTAAAATAATTTTTTGTTACATATTTTATTATTTTTATATGTATTGACAAAAAATCAAATATTAAAAATGTCATTAATAAATGATGCCATATAGGCAAAAAACCCCATGGAAAAAAAAAGTTTACTAATCTCTAAATATAAATTTACCATATAGACAATAACTATTTTTATAAATACATTTTCAAATATACTCAAATAAACATATAAAAAAATTTGAGTATATTTACTTGCCTTTTCTTTATAATATATGTTTAATTTGAGTAGATTTTTTTTTCTCAACTACAAAACATTAAAACAAAGAAATAGTTTAAATGACTCATTTATCCAGTTTAATGGTATCAAGTCAACATAAAAAGCTTATGAAGTAAGAACTCTAACATTACGCGTCAATTTGTCAGTTTTTGCATTATTTAGTTGTACATGGAATAAACTTGATGGAAAATAGGTTGAAAAACTCTTTCCATATATTAAATTTCTTAATGTGCATCTTGAAAGCCGACTAATCCTCAGGATTAGACACTATCTTAACCAAATCAGAGTAATCTATATATAGTCGGTGGATTTATTTTTCAGTCAGTAAATTTATTTGTATACCGGTGAACTTATTTAGGAAATAATGATTTATTTTGATAAACTTATTTTTAAGTTATGATAGATTAATTTAGATATAATGATAGATTAATTTAGATATAATGGTAGATTCATTTAAAGAATAGTAAGTTTATTGGTAGAATGAAAGAATTATTGATATGAATAGTATATTTATTTATTTTTTAGAGTATATTTAATTTAAGATGATAAATTTATTATTAGGAGTATATTTGTAATATAATTAATTTTGTATAATTTTTTACACCCAAAAAAATTTGAAGATTCTTTTACTAATTCTCTCTAAAATTTAAAAGTGTGTAGACTTTAAGATAGTCACAGTGGAATTGTGGTCGTGACTAGTTTCTTTTTAGCTGCTATCACGTGGCTCTCTATAGTCTTATACTTTATATGCTTCTATTGACTACAGTGTCTTTTCCCCCTTTTTCGTGTCACGAAAGTGACTAAACCTTACAAATTGATTTTTATAAAAATCATCAATCTAAAGAAACCTTGCAATTATTAGAATTCTACATTTTTGTTGTTTTTTTTTTTAAAAAAAAGCATTAAAAATTAGTATTCACTACTAGACAATTAAACATGAATTATAATCAACCAAAAATAGTTACCAAACTAAAACCATATGCAGTTTGAAGTCATATGGTTTTTGAATTTTTTCAATTTAAACTCAAACAACTTTAATTATAATCAATATATAATTAATCGTATAATGTTGGGGTATGTAATTTAAAATTTAGCTTTGATATTTTCTATAAAATAAATTTAGTAATTGCAAACCGAAACATAATTTTGACTTTTATTTTTACATAATTTTAACTTTGTATGTGTACTAATAAAAGAATTAGACAAAAAAATTTGTTTTGGTTTTTTTATCAAAAAGGAAATTTAAAAGACTATTACAACCACAAATATAGAACCATAGTATTTTATTTTGTCTGCTTTAGTTCGGATTTACTAGATTGAGCATCTTTTTAATGTTATATTTATAAATCATTATGTTAAGAAGAGGTGACCCATAATCTTTCAAGTAATATGGTTAGATGATTGACATTAATATAATAATAATTATATAGTTTTGATAAACTAACAGCAGTATAGATATTAATGGTATAGATATCATATATGTATATATCTTTCAATTTTTTTCTAATGGCCCACTCTTAGCACTTATAAAAATAGAAATATATTTTCTAACCTACTACATAATTAACAGACCCAATTCATGGCTTTACGATAAAGTTGAACCAATTATTATAAAATTGAATAAAAGAAAAACAGTTTAATCTGCACACGTTTTTAACGTATGGGCACGAACGGAAGAAAGGTTGTCATTTAACCTTTTTTGTTTTTTTTTGTTGCCAACGGTGTCATTTAACATCACATATCTTATTTAATATTAATATGCCATTAATTATGTTAATAATCGAAAGCTACAAGGCAAACAACTAACACCAAAACGTATGGTCAAAAAATAAATCTAAACCTCATAAATGAGAAATCTATGATTTGATCTACTATATCATTAGATGACCAAATTTAAGCGTTTGCGATAAGGTTATAAAAGAATTACACAATTAAAAACATGTGTGTTTCAGATAAGAACAGAATCAACCTTTCATATGAAGATAAATATGTAAAAAAAGAAGTTGTTGGGGAAAATGATAGTTTTTAGGGACAATTTTCAAATAACAAAAAAAAAATATTATTAAGAAAATGTAGAAAAAGAAAAGAAGAAAAAGAAAGAAAGAAAAGGAAGATTTAGGTACTTTTTCAATTTGGAATTTATTTTTAGTTATAAAATGTAAATTTCCAAATTTTGAAAGTTTCTTTTTCTTTTTCATTAAGTTTTTTTTATCTATGTCACACGTAGACCCTGATTATTTACATAAATTCTAATTTTTAATATTTGGTTTTTGGTTTTTAGATTTTAAATTTTCAGTAGATTTTAGTTTGGGCAAATCTCCTATTTAGTATAATTTTATGTTCTTATGACCAAAATAGATTATGAAGAAAAGATGGACAAAAATGTTTCATTAAACAAAATAATTGACTATTATACCCCTTTTTAACCGAAACTAAGCACGAGAGATTACTAAAATAAACACGAGACGGCGATGACTTTCCTCCAAAAAATGGGTTGAGGACACTTTGACCTCTTCTCCGTTCCATTGTGTCAGAATTCATCACAAGGTTTCTGTTGGCGTACCGGCGGTTACGATTGCTTTGTCTTGTAAACCAATGGTGGCGACGGTGGTGATGATGTCGAAAAGAGATGCCGAATTGAAAGAAATCAGAGCGAAGGCGACGGAGGAGTTTAACGAAGAGGTTATTGACCTTAAAGGAGAGCTCTTTATGCTCCGTCTCCAGAAACCGACAAGGAACGAGTTCATATCAAATCAAATCTGATCACACTGATCGACAAGGAACGAGTACATAGTTTTTGATTTTTCATAGATCACACTGATCGTTACCTTCTTCTTTTGGATTATTTGCTTCTCTTTTTCAGCTATATCTGTGTTTGCAATCTGATCAATTCCCAATCAAAATTTTTCTTTTATTTAATTCCCAACTTAAACTTACCTTTGATCATTTTTGGACATGTGGTGGTGGAGCTCTGATTGATAAGCTTGAGAAGAATCTGATCATCAATAGGAGCTTAACCGCCTAAATGCGTTTATCCAGGGAGGTTACTAAACGCTGAAGATTGGTAAAAAAAACAGTTGCTTTGTGGTCAAACACTCATGTGTGAATGTTGTAGGAGGATACTTTGTATTTCACAATCTGGTATCTTCACGCTTGATCCCAACCAACACTCGCGATTACTAATTCGTATGATGATGTTAGACGCAATTTCAATGGAGGTTCATCTTTGATTGGAAGAATACTGATAGTGTTGATCGTGAGTTTACTATAAATGCATGTTAGGACTGATGATAAAGGGAAATTTAAGGCTATGAAGTTCTTGTCTAGGTGCAGAGCAAGTATCTTGTATGGCTTAGATGGAATCATATTAGACATGTCACTGAGTTTCAGCTGCTTCACCTTATGAGACGGAATGCAGAATGGGTTTTTAATGTAAGTACACTCGCTACTTCTCTTAACCTTATAGAAATGATATAGTTTGTGAGGTTGCCTTTAGCTTTGTAAGATAATTAAAAGTTTGCAACTGATTGTAAAAATTTTGTCTTTTTTTTTTTTGCGAATTGAATCATTGAACTTTTGTTATGAACTATTATTATTTTTCAATCCTCAGAAATTGAAAGTCATGTATGTTGGTTTGCAGCTACTATGAGTGGTATTAAATTATACAAATAATCATTTATATATTTTAGGAAAGCTTTCATAAATATGTATAATAACTTCCTAAATTTGATTATAAATTATATACCTATTGTTTTGGGTTTGATGTTTGATTTCTGCCAAGAACTAAATTAGCGAAAAGGTAAGCAGGAAAGGGAAATGGATGCAGGTTGATATGGATGCAGGTTGCTGTGGATATTGATTACCACCACAATATGTTAACTTCACACCATAACGCGAATCCGAAGGATATCAATGTTGGCTGGTACTTCTCAGATTCACTCATACTCTCCTAACTTAAAACTATAGAAGTTTATTTCTATCATATTCAACATTCACCTTATCATATGATCAAAATGGATCTTATTGATAAAAGCTCTCACTTTGAAATAGCTGAGAACCAACTTTACCCATCTGCTGCAGGTATTTCACTGGTGCTGGGGTCAATGGCGATAGTGCACTGATTCAAGAATTCTATAAAATAAATGCTAGAGAAGTTACCAACCTAATTCACTTAACTGTTGACATTGGGTTTACAAATGGTGAGGGTACAACCAAATATTTTGTATCTTCAAACATTTCCTTTGGAAATTACATATGATGGAGAAATCATGTTTATACAGTTTATTTTATCATCGCTCATGCTGTGTAGTATATAAGAATAAGTGTGTCTGTGGATCTGATTTACTTTCACTGTAAATATATTTTTCAATCTTTAAGAAAGTTTTTTTAAAATAATAGAAATTTATTTAAATAATTCGGGTAAGTCTTCCTAAGACTTTAGAAAAACTTTCTAAATTTGTATTTAATCAATTGGTCATTAAAATACAATTTAAGAAGCTCTTCTTAAATGTGTAAGAATCTTTCCTAAAAACTCAAGAAAACTTCATAAATTCCAAAATTAATATTTCTAAATATTAAAAAATATTCATACAAATTTTAATAAGATCTTCATAAAAATTTATAATGTATTTCTCACATTTTAAGAATGTCTTTTTAAAACATTAGAAAAATGCTTTTGTAAATTTCAGGAAAGCCTTCCTTAAAGTTTAGAAAGCTTCCTGAATTTGTATTTGATCAATTAGTAATTAAAATACAATTTAGGAAGGTCTTCCTAAATGTGTAAGCATCTTTCCTAAAATTTCAAAAAAAGCTTCATAAATTCCAAAATTAACATTTCTAAATATTTAAAAATATTCATACAAATTTTAATAAGATATTTCTAAAAGTTTCTAATGTATTTCTCACTTTTTAAGAATTTATTTTTAAAACATTAAAAATAACTTTTTTAAACTTTCAGGAAAGCCTTCCTCAAAATTGAGAAAAGCTTCCCGAATTTGTATTTGATCAACTGATAATTAAAATACAATTTTGGAAGATCTTCTTAAATGTGTAAGAATCTTTCCTAAAAATTCAAAAAAGCTTCATAAATTCCAAAACTAACATTTCTAAATATTTAAAAATATTTATACAAATTTTAGTAAGATTTTCCTAAAGTTTATAATGTATTTCTTACTTTTTAAAATGTCTTCTTAAAACATTAGAAAAACTTTTTTAAAATTTCAGGAAAGTCTTCCTCAAAATTTGGAAAAGTTTTCTGAATTTATATTTGATCAAGTGGTAATTAAAATAAAATTTAGGAAGGTCTTCCTGAAATAGATAATCGCAACAGATTTTTCAGGGATCGCATTAACTAAGGAGCACAAATGCAGGAGGAAATATCTAAAGAGTCATAGTTAGCAGTTTGATCCAACAAATGGAGTCTAGGAAATCAAAACAGAAACAATGATGTCATACATATTCGGAATGAGTTTAGAATGCATACATATTCCATGATCTCGAATTGATAAACAATATTGCTGTCAAAAGTCGAACGTGATCCAGAGCGAGTGCAATCAAAGTACTTCATCATCGAATTGATAAACTTGACCGCTCGCGTATACCTTTTCTGACTCCGGCACATCCCAGAAACACCCAGTGCACATTCCTATATTTCTCGACATCTTTGCGAGCTCTATTTTAACAGATTCCGATTCCGGCATCAGCAACGGCAAACAAAAATCAATTATCCGATAACGATGATTCGGTGGCGAGTTCTCAGGTTTCTCTTTGTCGATGATTTCACGGTGGTTGTATATTTCTCATTTTCTGTAAAGGGTTATAGTAGTCTTTTATCCCTTTTAATGAAACATTTTTGTCCCCTTTTATTTATTAAAACATTTTGGTCATAAAACTTCAAATTGGTATATTTTGGGGTATTTCTCTTTTAGTTTTTAAAAAAACTTAAATGGTGATTTTATTTATTTAGCTTTTAGTATTTTATTTTTGGTTGACTTATTAATATTTTGGGTTAAATATGAATTATTTGATTTAGGTTTTTGTGATTAATTCATTAAGGGTAGGATAGCCATTATATCACCTATGAATTAATGTATTTTTTATAAAGAAGTGAAGAAATAGTATTTTTGAAAAGATATATGATCAAAAGTGCATTATTGACAATTTCCCATTAAACAATATAAAATATTTTTGTTCTTTTTATGGATTAGAATTGTAAAATTTTCTGTAACATTAATATTTTTTGGAAATAACTCATTATTTTCTATATATAAGTTATTTTCTATATGTATATGTACATTACATATATGTACTTACAAATTAGACTCAATTTAAACAATTTTTTTTCTTTCAATTCAAACATTTTAACCACTCAATTCTATTTAGAAGTACACAATTTGGTAATTAATAAATAATATAGTATATTAATATGAAACTTCCCGAAGTAAATATTTTTGTAGATGTTATTGCTTAAAAAAAAACAAAATTGCCCTCCCTCTTGAAAAAAATCGATCTAGTACGATTAGTATCTAGCCGATGTTGTGGTTTTTTTTTTTTTTTTTTCTTTTTCTGTCTTTTATGTGTTCTTCGTGTTCTTTTCGTTGATAGCATGCAAGTTGCGCGGTGTTGTAGGTTTTTCTGCCTAAGCCTACTCTAGAGGATTAATTTCTGTCAATTATGATCCTTTTTTAAAAAGGTAGGGTTTGGTTTTCGTGAAATATTTATATTTTATGTTTGTTTTTCTTTTTTTTAACTTCTGCTTTCTTCATTGATATTAAGAGTCAAACAAAGCATAATGATTCTCATGATGGAGGATTTATATAATCGAAGATGGTACAGAGAAGAAATATACAAACAAAGAGAGATTATAATAAGGATCTTTAACTAAACAATCTGCCGCTTTATTATTGTTCCTTGAAGTCCATTGGAATCTGACGGATTCAAACTTCTGCTTCCAAAGATCAATATCGCGAATCCAATTATGTACCTGAAAACTTATCTGGTGACTTTCACTTAATTCTTGGATTTTTTTTGTTATCACCTTGAAAAATGACTTTTATAATACTATCTTATCCAAAGATGTTGCATGGTCACTAGAAGAGTTTGTAATTCAGATTCCATAAGAGTATTGCATCTACCTCATGTACTTCTGCCAGATTCTAAATTAAAAAGTCTGTATCACGTATCATCCATCCTGTCTTATTTGCCATTTAACCATTAAACCAGCAGTCATAGTTACATTTAACATATCCTGACATTGGTGGAGTCCATCGAGAATTAGGAGACATTATACCTGAAATTGATGTTGAATCATCTATATGTGAGATCCATTTATCGACATCTTATGTTGCCAAGCGAAGGTAAAAACTTGTTGGTTTCTGATATAGTAATCGAGTTCTACTTTTCCATAATCTCGCAAAAATCTATAGGGGAAAATGTCTTTCCTGAACAGGCAAGACTCTGTTTCGATTGTTAGTAATGGTTGCTCTTATTTTATCTTCAAAGCCTAAGCAACACGTTATTCATCAATGGTACACTTCTCCATATTGATCGTGCATGAATGCGTTGCAAAAATAGATGATTTTGTAGTTTTTTCTTCTAGAAAACATCTACGACATTGTGCATCCGTATGCAGCAAATTGCCAATGCATTCGATATTAATCGCCAAAGAAAATGATGAAATTTTGGTGCAGTATCTAACTTACAAATTGCTTCTTTGAGCTCTTGAGCTCCTGGAGGTGCGATGACCATATTGGCTTTATCTTGTAAATGACTCGCAAGACAATATCCAGATTTTTTTATGAAAAGGCCCGAGTATGTGTAATGCCATCCTAATAGATCTTGTAAGGCTTGAGAACTGATCTTCATTTGTAAGATTATGCATGCATCTTGTAAGGCTTGAGAACTGATTTTGATTTAGTTCATGCTTTTGGTCACGGGTGTTACAGGTTTCATGTATTGATGCTGATAATGATCCAAGAGATTTTTAAGCTTCTCCTATGAAAGGTGCAGGTACAAGAGCCTTGTTTTGATTTAATGCATCTCTTAAAAATGACTACACTTTGAGTAAAAGGCCAATTATGTGTACAGTCTGAAGTGATGTTGCAGCTAAGCACATTAAATGTCAACAGACAAGCTGTCGTAACAAAAACATGGGAATTTCTCTAATTACTTGATATTCCTGTAGATTTTGAAGATCATGGACAAGGACAGTTGACTGTCTTTTGCAACTTTTAGCTTATTACTATCCCCAAAAGGGGGTAAATGTTTAAGAAGATATAATACATACAAGTGAAGAAAATAGAAGCAGAGTGGGTCTACAATTTGGAGATGAGTTTGAGCGGGTCTGATGCATCTTTGGCGTGTTCAGGGATAGGAAGATTGCAGAGGAGTGTTACTCTAGAGGATGATATTAATGTTTTGTTCTCTGATCCTTTTGTTGACTTCCAAAGCTTGACTTCCCACACCTGAATGGTTTTGCCTGTGCTTACAGGAGTTGCTTCCGCGAAGACAAGGTCTCCTAGATCAGCACTCTTTACGTGGTTGATGGAGAGTTGAATTCCAGCGACCCTTTTGAAACCGGAAGCCATGTGAGCTCCCATACTTGCTAAAGACTCAGCGATCAAAGCAGACACACCACCGTGTAACACCTTGAAAGGCTTTTAGAAAATAACTGAAATTTGTCAGAAATTTGTGGACAAAAAAGGGTCAATGATCAAAATTGAAGAAGAAGATGGTGAAGGAACCTGGCAGCAGATTAGAGTAACGGGAAGACGACCGGTGACACGTGTCGTAGATAATTCATCGATCTCGAAACCTAAGGCGTACAGCGGAGGGTCTAAAGCTTTGGTCTTAGACGATGCAGAAACCATTTTTGTTGTCTGTTTCAGAGGATGAGGGAGAAAGAGAGAGAGAGAGAGAGAGAGAGGGTGTTAGGTAGACGTAGATGATAAGAGAGGTTGAGAAAAAAGTAAGCAATGGATTGATTTGTTTTTTTTTATTGGTCGTACATTATTTTGCTCACTTTCTTTTCGGACCAAATGTCAATACTCCATAATTGATGTTGTTGGTGGGGAAATATGTTCGGACAGTCATCGTATCGTCGTATTAGTTGAGTTTATACTTTATAGGTATCGGATAAGAATCATTTAGACACGCACGAGTCGATTGTCAGTTTTGTACTACATATGGCTTCAATCACTTGTTTCTTAATAGGCCGAAAGTTATAAAGGTGGGCTTCTCTAATGGGCTACCGTAAATTAAGGCCCGTTAGTGGCACAAATTACTCGTTTTCCCTTTCGGTAAAACAAATTCACGGTTTAACGAGATACGAAATTATCTCGTTTTGGCAATGTATTATTAGTTTTAGGCTGTGCTTTGTAGACGCTGTTACTTTATACTTTGATTTTTAAATTTTGACTTGTAAAAATTTTAATTTTATAAATTATAACTACAATTTTTGTTTAAAATCTAAAATTGTGACTTAAAAAAAAGAGAGAAATAAAATATTTTTTTAAAAAATTGATTTTGGAGATTCTACCGAAAATTTTAAGTTTTATAAAAATTAAAACCTGATTAGTAAAATTAGTTTTTTTAAAAAATGTTTTTTGAATCTATCAAAAATACACAGCTTCTTCTTATACGGTGAAAATATAGAAGAGTTACATTGTGGTCTGAGCGTAATTGGTGTATTGATTTGCATTTTTTAGATATAGACTAGAGAGTTTTTTTATAAAAAATTTTGCTGAAAACCTAACCCTATATAGTATATAAATAAATAGAATACCATAAAAATGCTATTTGGCAATTTATCATGGCAAAATTTTGATTTCTTAAAGAATATGAACTGTGGTCCATACTTGATATTCCAGTAGATTTTACAGATCAAGGACAACGACAGTCTACTTTTAGCTTATTAGCATCCAAAAGGGTTAATTTTTATAAGATACATAGGAGTAAAAGTAAAAAACCATTAATATTATACCTAAGATAAAACACAATCATTAAGAAGAGAGAGATAAAAAAAGGATTTGAAATCTACAACTTGGACATCAGTCTGAGCGAGTCTGTTGCATCTTTGGCGTGATCAGGGATAGGAAGATTGCAGAGGAGTGTTACTCTAGAGGAAGATATTAAGGTTTTGTTCTTTGATCCTTGTGTTGACTTCCACAGCTTGACTTCCCAAACCTGAATGGTTTTGCCTGTGCTTACAGGAGTTGCTTCCCCAAAGACAAGGTCTCCGAGATCAGCACTCTTTAAGTGGTTGATCGAGAGTTGAATTCCAGCGATCCTTTTGAAACCACAAGCTATGTGAGCTCCTATACTTCCTAAAGACTCAGCGATCAAAGCAGATACACCACCGTGTAACACCTTGAAAGGCTTTGAAAGAAATGGAGAATTTTCAGTGTTTATGGACAAAAAGGGTCAATGATCAAAATTCAAGAACAAGGAAGCAAGAAAGAACCTGGCAACAGATTGGAGAAACGGGAAGATGGCCGGTGACACGTGTTGGGGATAATTCATCGAGCTCGAAGCCTAAGACGTGAAGCGGAAGAGCTAAAGCTTTGGTCTTGGACGATCCAGAATCCATTTGTGTGATCTGTTTCAGAGAAAGAGAGATACAAACGAAGGGGGTTAGGTAGGTGACTGTCTTCTGAGATGATAAGTTTAGAAAAGAGTTAAAAGTGGATTGAATTGTTTTGTTGGCATTAATAATACCGCATTAACGTTACATCGAATGTCACGTAATGCATTTGTTGTTATGCTTCTACATGAATTTTTTTGAAAATTGAACATGGGCCAGGGCCCAGGTCCCTCTGGTCCAAATGTCAAAACTCAATCGACAAGATTCATCATATTGGTTGAGTTTAAGATGTATTGGTTACACGCATAGACATGGCTCCGATCAGAACATTAAATATTCGCCGATACATCCGACATGGCCAATAAAATATTCATATTAAAAGCTTGAGGAAAAGAATATATATATAAATCCAGCCATGGCTATAGTTTTATGGGCTAGGCCCATACTCTGATATTTGGGCCGTTATCAATAGCCCAATATGGGAAGTCGCCTTACTGTTTTTATGGAAAGGTGAAACACTAGGCGGAGGAGAGATCGCAGATATTAGGGTTTTATTTTCCTCACAAAGAATAGCAAAGAAAGGGGTTTAGGGTTCTCTGGCTCACCTGATCTCATAGGTGTGTAGTGTATCGAATTTGTTCTCAGAGAAAAAGATGCCACCAAAAACCAAAATTAAACGGAAAGATGGCGAAGACAGGATCAGTTCGTTGCCTGACGATTTGTTGGTGCACATATTGTCGTTACTCCCAACACAAGAAGCAGTGAACACTATGATTCTCTCGAAACGGTGGCGATTAATATGGACCATGATACCTAAACTCGAGTACACAGAACACTACGAAACTTGGAACTTCTTTGACAAGTTATTGCAACTGCACAAGGCACCGACACTAGAAAGCTTGACCATCCAACTCGGTCAACATTCTCCTGTCGATGCAGATGTCGAAAAGTGGGTCTTAAATGCTGTTGATCGCTGCATTCGAGAGCTAAAGATAGAGTTGCACCCTCTCCGGACTAAATGCAGCTTGCCTAAGAGTCTTTACAACTCCAGAACGCTTGTGAAACTGACTCTATCAGACAAGATTATCGTTGATGTTCCTTCCCTGTCTTGCCTCGGGGCCCTTCAATTTCTGAAACTTGCCAATGTTGTGTATAAAGACGAGGATACTCATGTTAGGCTTTTATTTGGCTGCCCTGTTCTCAAAGATTTGGTTGTGCTTCGGAATGAGTATGATGACAATGTGATAACTTTCATTGTTAAAGTGCCTTCTTTAGAGAGGTTAACATATGTGAATAGGCCATGGAGTCGAAATGGGGATTCTCCTAGGTTTTTGGTTATAGATTCCCCGGGATTAAAGGACATTACTATCAGTGATTATTTTGGAGACAGTTTCTGTGTCTCTATCCAGAATATGCCTGACCTTGATGAGGCGTTTGTGAACGTTGCTTCTAGCTTTGCGAATGAAAAGTTTCTGACATCTTTTTCCTCTGTCACGTGTCTCGAACTGGTTTTGACCGAGGTCTAGGTTACCTACCATTTTGATATCCTTCTTTCTCTCTTCCTTCTGTTTGTATGTGATCTCTTTGCTGCGTTTTTACTAATGTTGCGTCCTGTTTCATTAATTGCAGCTTGCGTGTTGTAGCACCATTACTTTCCCACGGCTCATAAAGTTTAAGCTGCGTCTTCGTTCCTCGAAGCATTGGTTAGAACCACTTGTGCTTTTGCTTCATAACACTCCAGAACTAAAAGTTCTTATGATAAACTCTGTAAGCACCATCATCTCTCTTCCTCAAACAAGTTTTGATTTTGATGGGATAAAGTTATAATTTAACGTGTTTGTAATTAATTCTTCCTCGTTCAGGGTGGTTTCTCCGGGCATCTCCCACTTACGTGGAACCAACCGTGTGCTGTACCTTTATGCTTGTTGTCTCATCTTGAGATCTTTGAGTGGAAGGCATATAGAAGAAGAAGAGAAGAGAAACAATTCGTGGCTTACATCCTCGCAAACTCAGTGTATTTAAAGACGGCAGGAATTGCCCTGAGAACTCCCTACCGTCAAGCAGAGAAACACAAGATGGTGAAGGAGTTAGAATCTATGTATAGGGTTTCAGCATCTTCTAAGCTTCTGTTTTCAGCTCAATCTCTGTGGAGATTTTGAAAATCAACAGGAAAGAATATAATCAGGCGATTGTTGTTTATATAATAATGATGCAAATGTTGTCTATTGATGAACATGCATGCTTATGTTGTTTGAGATGAAGGAGAAATATTTATAGGTAATGGATTCTTATTATTCGAGAGATTAATCAGAAAGTTACCACCACCAAAAGATAATAGATGTTATGGAAGTTGGTTAATCTTTTGTACTGACGTTTCATTTCTATTTTTATAATAACTAGAGGCTTTCCCGCGCTACGCACGGATTATGGTAATATATATTTCTTTTTTTATTGTTTAAAAATCTTATTTATAAATTTTTGTATTAAATCTTTTAAAAAAAAGACAAAAGAAAGATATATGGGATGACTTTTATTGTGAAAAAGGTTGATGTAATCTTTTATTGTCACTTGTTTCTTATTTTTCTCTCCATTAATTATTTCTTTTAGATGTCTATTTTTCTTTTTTTTGTTAAAGTTTTTTATTGCATCGATGGATTTATCAAAGTAGAATCGAGTAGTAATTTTCCTGCATTGGATTTTTTAAAATAGATTATTTTAGTTAAGAATATGAAAATATGGGAAAAATGTTTTTGTATTTAGTTTTATAAGTTTTAGGATAGATACTTGTCATAAAGATGGCTGTTTATTTTCTATCTTTTATGGTTAATAATACTTGGAAAGTAGATGCTTGTTCATCCCAGATTGATAAGCGGATTATTTTTGTCCTGTTATTTATATGCGAGAGTCAATATTTTTTTTTGGTTAAAAAAACAGTTTATTTTCTTAGGCACATGTTTAATTGCAAGCCTAGTACAACTTCTGTTTTGACATCTACGTTCTTTAGATTTTTTCCTTGTATTATGCGTATCATTTTTACAACATCTTTGTAAAAGAAGATAAGGATTTAGTAAGTTTTTTTTATCCATTATCAATATGTTTAATAAATTGTTTGAATGTTGGTATTACCTGATAATTGTGTTTTACCATCTTGGAAATTTAGTAGTTGTGCATATTTTTGAATCTAGAAAGTGTTCGCAGGTATTCCTGAGATTTTCTCCTTTACTTTTTTAAATGTTATTCCAGTTGTCATTTGAAGGACATATTTATGGGGTGTCAATTTGTATTTTCTATTGTTTGGATATACAACGAAATGTGAAATTTCATATATTTCGCCTTCTTTAAGATTTTTTTGAAGTTCATCCGCATAAAAGTATTTCATTTTCGTCTCTATCATATTGCCCTATTGGATAGAAAATTAATTATATATATTATAGTAATTGTAATTTAATTGTAGTAAGCTATATTTTGGGTCCGTATGTGGTATTTAATTTTATGGCTCAAGTTGGTTCGTTCTTCTTAAACCTCTAATTAACTAATTTATGTTGATCATTTTTGTTTCCCCACTGCAATTTCGACCTGTCCTCGATATATAATTATCCACAGTATATTCTCCATGAGAAATTATAAATTAGTGTTAGATAGGTTATTTTGATTTCCTAATTTTATTTTTGCGGTAGATAAAACTTATTTTTTATTTTGATAAAACTTAATGAACCATCCTTTAAATTAAGTTTTATCTATGGCTCGTTCTGCACTACGTATAGATTGTGCAATTTTTTTATTATGATTATTTATTTTCTATTTATATTTTTCTATAATATATTTTGTTTGTTTTTTTGTTTTTTTCATTGACTTTTCTTTTTCTTTTTGGAAAATATTTAATTATTTTGGTAAGATTTTTTTTCCAACATTTTACTAATATTTTTTGTTTGTTTTATTAATACCTACTAAGATATGTATGTCTCTGTAGATAGAAAATATTTATTGAAGGAAATAAATGTTTTTAAATTATATATTTATGAATCTAATAATGTATAAAATATCAGATAAATGCATTGTTAATTTGAAGAAATTGGTTTGTGAGGAAAAAAAATTTCGGCAAAAAATGTTGGCTGTTAAAAGTTGATTAATTAAAAACTTGTAAATGTGAACAAAAAAATAGTGGTGCATGATAAATCTTTTGCATTTTTAATAAATCATTTTACCACTATGTGCAGCCTTCATGAAAGGAACAGTTTGATTTTGCAAACAAATTGTGTTTTCTGTGTTTTCAATTGTTTGACATTTTTTCTTTATACTCTACTTTTTGTACAGATTTGAAGTCCTTACAGGAAAAGAAAAAAAAAAGGATCGTAATTCAGGATGATGGAGAAGTTAATATAATGAAGAGATGTGTGTTGTTAAATACGTAAGAAAGTCTCCACAATACCTTAAAACTATAGTAAATTCAAGAGTTATTTTTTATTTAACTCTGATTCACGTGTTGTTTCTTCTCAAAGATTCCCAACTTTACCAAAAAGAGTCTTCTTCTTATTTTCTATCTCATCAGAAGCTGATCTTCTCCGGTTAATTCTTCTTTTGGTTTGTTTTATGTCTTTGGGGGAGATTTTCTCGCTTTCATCTATCATGTTCGACTCTTCCACTTCTCCTTTTCGAGACTCTTTCTGGTTTTCCCTTGTGGAAAGCTTCTTTCTTCTCAATTTGACAACTTTAC